>SCHK01284654.1:2979-29522 GCA_004124795.1 Poropuntius huangchuchieni
CATAAGTTAACTGTTTATATGGTGTTAAGAGAGAGCCCCTCCTCAGTCCGTTCAACATGAGAGAAAGACTGTCTTTTCTGCTTGCTGCAATAAATCGCTATTTTTCTGTAATTGACAAGTGAATTTTGCCAAGATACCTTCAGATGATATACAAGATGTTATAGAATAACAAGTTAATAAAAACCTAATTTTGACAAAAAATTGTCATTCAACCTATTTTTCAAATTTCCTGAAAATGGCCCAGTGCGACATGCAATGGGTTTTCCCAGATTACATCACACACACATATATATATATATATATATATATATATATATATATATGTATGTATGTATGTGTGTGTGTGTGTGTGTGTGTGTGTGTGTATACTGTGTATATTTATTATATATATGTATATACAAACAAAAACTTTTGGATGCGATTTGTTCATTTGAAAGCACCATTTAAAATATAATAGTATTATTACATCTTATTTTGTCTTAAAAATTAACTAAAAAAAAAAAAAAAAAAAAAAGTGTAACTTTTATTACTTATTTTATTTTTGTACTTACATTTGATGAGTCACATTATGCAGTGTGAGCACCAAACCAAATTTCCAGGTGCCCTCATAAGAACCAGACAGAAAAGCTTATGTGCACCCCTGCTAATATGATACCAATATATTGGTCATCCCAACATCTTACTCCTATTTCAACACTAAAGTTCCCACTAATTGAAAAGTAGAACTAAAGAGACCATGATTATGTAGTTAAATTGTAATTAAAGCTAAACTCTGAGGCAAACTAGGTCTTTGCTTGAGCTCTTCTGGTCTAAGCAGTGTCCAGTGATTATATCATATGCTGTTCACATCCTGAACCACGCTGTTGATGTTTCTACTATGAGGACACATCAGACTGACCAGTCACCTGTTATTAAAACCATTTGGCTTGCAGTCAAGGTGTAGTGATGTTTGTGTGTTAATATTTTGTTTTGTAGCATTTACAAGATAAAGGAAGGACAGATGACCTCTTCGGTGACCCGGAGTACCACATGTTTGGGGAAGAACTAAACAAGCTCCTCAAAGACTGGCAACCCAGTGTCCTTCCTGATGGTAAAAGCACTAATATGTTTAAAAGTAATGTGACTGAGGTTTTGAAATGTCCAGTGATTATAACTTGCTGTTCACATTCTGAAGTGCTGTTGACTCAATCCAACTATGAGGACATTTCTCATAAATTATCTTTCTTTAGCTTGTTTTTGAATTTTGTCTCATTTTACTGCTAATTCTGAATATCAGTTTGTAACCGTGAGTGGTTTTCTGTCGAGGTTCTCGGTGGGGTCGTGTTGAAGAGCAGCATCTGTGGAGCAGTAGGCAGATTGGGGAGCAGACGCCCTCCGTCCTGCTGAGATCTCTCCTTTATCTCAACACCAAATACTTCGGTCTTCGCACCACTGAACAGCACTTACGCCTCTCGTTTGGAAATGTCTACGGCCCAAGCAGTTCCAAAGCGCACAGCCACGAGACCACCGTCTGTATACGCATCCCCTCCATCTCACAGGAGCAGCACGGTGCGTTCATCTGAAGCTTTATACATAGCATAATTCATACATTATTCATTAGTATTGCTATTATTCTGCAACCAATTTTATTGTCATGCCTTTGTGTATAGTAGTACATTTCTGTTTGAGCTGTTTGCTTGGGGCAGTTTTGTCTGTTCTGTACCTGTTAATGAACCTCGTCTCTTCTTCCATAGAGCAATCAGGAAGTAAGAGGCGGCGTAAAGACGACTGTGACTCAAACTTTGAAGCGGACAGTGGTTCAGGAGCATCTGCTCACTGTCCTGTTAAGAAACACGAATGCCGACTGTATGAGCTTTACCTTTCGAAGTGGTGAGTAAAATATAACAATTTCTTGTTTGTCATGCATTTGAAGAACTTTATGTAAAAGCCGTTTGCAGATCACCTGGCCAAACACCAGCACTATTTTGGTGGGAAAGCGCAACCCAAGACCATGATTAGCTAGTGCAAATTGTTTTGAACCAAGCAGTGTCCAATGATTATAACATTGCTGTTCACATCCTGAAACATGGTGTTGACACTTGTACTATGAGGACACATAAAACTAACTGTAAAGAGCTGTGCCTGTGTATGTTCGGATTTTTACCGTTTTCACTGCTTAAGAGACTTCTTTCAAAACATAAAAACATCTTACTGACCCGAAACGTTTCAGCAGTAGTGTATATCTAATTATTATGCAGTGGAGACCATAAATTTGTTTTATATTATAAAATGTATCTGTTTTTTTTATTCCTCCTTTTTTTTTTTTTAATACAATTATGCATTTAATTGGTCTTATCCGTAGATATTATATATTTAATTATATTGTCCAGCTCATTTTGCATTTAGATTAGATTTATTTTTCATACACTACATGCTTTCCTGAAATTACTTTTAAAGATACTGATTTTGTTTTTTGTTTTTTTGTGTGTGTGCAAGTAATGGTTGTCTTTTTGGTATCAGCCAGGTTTCTAATATCGCTGAATCTCTATTTCTGTTAAATGGACCCTATCTGACATCATCTCTCTTCCTCTCTTCTCAGCCCAGAGTCTGTGAGACAGAGGACAGATTTTTTGTACATGAAGCCAGAGGTCTCTGCTTCCTCGGACAGTCCGCTGTGGTTCAGCTCGACGCCTCTAGAGAAGAGCACTTTGGCTGGGTTCCTGACTCGAGTGCTGCTGGTCAGAGATATCTATAAGGACAACCAGCACGAAGAGGAGGGAGTCTAGAGTCCGATGCACTTAAAGACTTCTTACTATGCTGTCATGACACCCTGTGCATCACCGACGAGCTGCTTTCCATGTCACACCCTGTCACTCTCCCTTTAAACACACTGATCCCAATACTGCTAAGAGTTGATGTCAGGATGGATATTGATATTGGTGGGATTATGCTGATTCAAATCAGTCTTCCCAAAGACCCTGACCCTGAGGAGTTGAGGTTTTCTCCAGAAACGTGACCTACAGGATGCTGCTTTCTTCTTCATCTTCCTTTTTTTTTTTTTTTTTTTTTTCCCGTCCTCTTCCCCGATTTGTTGGAAACTTTGGTTCATGTAGCATTACTTGTGAGGCCGCTGTGGTCTGAAAATATTTGTGCTAACAGTCTAGTCTGTTAGCAGACAGAAGACAGGAACTTTGGTCCTGTGAAGTAATGGTTTCAAGGAGGATGTCGTTTTTTATTTTATTTTTTTCTTCCTGCCCAACAAAGCCTTCTAAAGATTAAATTTATTTATTACTGTTGATTGACGTCTGTTAAAGAGAGAGTCCAAAATTTTCTAACGGCAGGGCAGGGTGTGTGTGTTGGACGCTGTGCCACGTGTGCAATTTCTCTGGCCTTCCATAAGAGCATTAAAACCTGCTGCAGCCCTGGACCTCTTTGTGCGAGTGGTATGAGTGTGTTTGTGAATGTGCGTGTGTCTATTTCCCTCCCTTTTCTTGTTGTTTTGGAGTGGATTGGACAGGAGTTAGTCCTGCGCAGCCAATACGTTACTGGCATTTAAACCTTTAAGTGTGAAACTATTCCTCTGAACAATCAAGTATATGAAATTTGACTTTGAATTTCATCCACAGCGTTACGCTGATTCCACAGAAAAGCAGAGACATGTTGTCAGTGTTTAAACATTGTCATAGAATTTGCTCTGTACCCTTCCTGGATTCGAGAGTAATTTGAAGGATGTGCGTGTGCACAAAGCTCATTAAACGTTATGTTCAAAACACTTAGCTTATGCAAGAGTAAAAGTGATTTATTTATAAGGTTCAAATCAGTGGGGTTTATGTTTTCATGGTTTTTATGATTATTTCCTTGACCTTTTCTACCAATAAATTACAAGCTAATTTCTTGGTCTCATAATGGTTTACCTTAAGACGCTTTTAAAAATCTTATTTTCTGTTTATTTAGGACCATGAAATGTGAATTTTCAGTTTGTCATTTTGTTTACATCCCTTAGCTTCCAATGGCTTGTAGGATTTAGAGGTGTGTAACTTAAAAGATGTGAATGAAGATGTTTGTGCTTGTTAAGCCAAGCTCATCATTAGATTTATGGGGTTTTGAAAATAACACTTTAGCATTTAACTCATCCTGCATCTTTTTTGCAGTGAACGTTAATTACTCAAACCAGGCAGCTTCAAGAAAGTTCATGGAGATGTGAAAAGATCCACTAGATTAATACATAGAGTGATTTAAACTACCATTCAAAAAGTTTGGATATGCTTGTTTAATCTTTACATTTCAATATAACAGTTATCAAAACTTGCCCAAAAAGTTTTTTTAAAAAGTCACTGTAATTACAACTCTGAATATCACAAACTTTACACGTTGCATCCTGCTTTTGAAGAATTTTCTTTTTGACTGACTTTTTCTGTTTTTTTGTTTTGTTTTTTTTTCTCCACAAATTATTTTAGTTTTATAAAGAAATGCAGACGAGGGAACAATTTACATATGAGGTTTTTTTTTGAAAAACCAAATTCAAATAAGTGTATAGTTTATATACTGATTAGCTACAACATTAAAACCACCAACCTAATATCATATAGGTCCTCCTTGTGACGCCAAAACAGCTATGATGTATTGAGGCATGGACTCCACAAGAAACTGGTATTTGGCACCAAGACATTAGCAGCAGGTCCTTTTTAAGTTGAAAGGTGGCATCTCAATGGATTGGATTTGTTGGTCCAGTACATCATCTAGATGTTCAATTGGATTGAGAGCCTGGGAATTTGGAGGCTAAGTCAACATGTTAAACTCTATCATGTTCCTTAAATTGTTCCTTAAACTATTTTTTACAGTGTGGCAGGCTGCGTTATCTTGCTGAAAGAGGCCATTGCCACGAAGGAGTGAACATGGTCTGCAACCATCTTTAGGTAGGTGATACATGTCAAAGTAACATCCATGACCCAAGTTCCCCGCTTGTCCCATATTGCACCACTTTTGGTAGGTACTAATTACTACAGAGCTGTCTAAACTCAGTTCACTGTCCTGCAGAGTTTAGTTCCAACCCTAATCAAACACACACACACTAGCTAATCAAGGTCTTACTAGGTATACTTGAAAGTTTCAGGCAGGTGTTTTGAGGAAAGTTGGAGCTAAACTCTGCAGGACACCGGCCCACCAGGACTGAGTTTGGACACCCCTTAATTACTGCGTACCAGGAAGACTTCCACCGCACAAGACTTGCACTGACCCTGTCATCTAACCATTACTATTTGGCCCTTGTCAAACTCACCCAATGTAGAAGTCCTCCCTATGAAGTCACATGGGCCAACATTTGTTTTAATATTATACTGTCCCAGGGTTGAGCCGGGCCTGCTGTTGTGATGTAACATTGGACTATATTTATCCAGGTCGTACTTCATGAGCTCTTTCTGCCAGACGAGTGGCATGAGCTCACTTGGCACCAATGGATGGTATCATCTCCTCCCAAACAAACACATGGTTCACAGACCAAGCCCCTTGATGGACTTCATTCCGACAGGTGTCCCATTTCAGTGATTGTGCTGGGACACGGGGGAAGCACAAGGTCATTTCAGTCGATGGTCATGTGACAGAAAATGGCTTCCAGGAGGATACACGATGTCCTGTTTTCACTAAGGCTGCCAGAGTTGTGATTGACAGGCAGCGGTGTTATTATGGGCAGTACAGCACTCCCCTCTTCAGTATAAAGAAGAGTTATGCTGCATGCTGATCTATTTATACAGCAGTGGAGCTACTGAGGTGTAAGTGGAAGGAGGAGATCTGCAGAAATGAGAGCTTTTGTGACAGGAATGTATTTTTTAAAGATAGTAAACAGCTGTAATTGTAAACTTGTCTTTCACACTTGTTTACTTGTCATTCACGAACTCTAAATAACTGGTGTGGTCAGATTAGCAAGTGTCCACTGTTAAAAAGATCCACTGTCTATATTGTCAGTAGACAAAGTCATTTTGAGTGGAACGTATTTATCCCTCACGCAAAATTCTGATTCTCTGCATTCTTGTTGAATACTGGATTTTGCCCGTGAAAATTAGCTGAACAACGATACATAGCGTACCTTTAATTAGGTGAAACATTTTAATTGGATTCAGAGATTTTAACAGATCAAGTATTAAACTCCTTTTAACTGCATTGTACTAGACACAAACAAAATCATACAGTTTTGCTTGTGTGCTATGACAAAATTAATTTAATAAAAAAGGAAAGGTGTTTTTTTTTTTAAATGGTTGGCCTGTACAGTCCTAAAGCAGCTCTGTGTTGTTCTGTGTATTTTTGGGACTTCGGAGCCCCCTACAGTTAAGTGAGTTGAATTCACAGTTGTAAATATATTACTGTCGTGATTACACATACAGCATTATTACTACCTTAAAGCAACCCGTCCTTTTCGCGGTATTTCGTAGCCGCTATTCGCTAACCAAACTCCCAGAAGAGAGGTTTGAGGGAAGCAACAGAAACAGAAGTCATTTGCTTTGTTAGAAGTCTGTGTGTCATCAGAATGATTATGAAACCAATATTTAAAGGTAAAAAACAAAACAAAAAAGCTTACATACAGTTGTTTTAAAGAAGACTTTATTTGAGGCCAGAATATTTATTTTGTACCGCAGCAGCATGCACAAATCAATTAGAGCTCCTTAGCAACTACATAACAATGTGCTATAAACCAATAAGAACATCTTAGCAACTGCATAGTAACATTAGTCAACAAAAGCATCTCACAACTTGTACCTGAGGTCTTACATCAGCTATTATTTTGTGGGAAAGTTCTTTTTAGACACCATCTCTTTATCAGATTTTTGTCATTAATGTTGACTGTTGAGCCTGCAGAGTGTGACTCTGTGGAGTGAGTTCAAACAGAGGAAGCAAATCAGTTGAGAGGTACCATACTGTTGATTCACAGTTTATTTGTGGCACTGATTCATTTGGGGTTGAACAGAGTGGAAAAATGTCATGGTGTTTTATTAATGATTAAACTGAGACATCTTCACGGTCACAGCACACCAACTAATTTCTAATTTAATAGTTTATTACAAACAGTGTTGGGCTAGTTACTCAAACAGTGTAATTCATTACTCATTACTAGTTACTCCTTTCAAAGGTAATATTATTACGTTACTTATTACTTTCTAGCAACAGTAATTAGTTACACTACTTTTCGATTATGCCCCACAGAAGTTGTAATTGCGTATCTTCCCACGCAATTACAACTTATTTGGGGCGTGACAGAAAAGTAATGTAACTAATATATATATATATATATATATATATATATATATATATATATATATATATGTAAAAGTAAGTATTATTCTCATCAATTGTGTAGCTTGAAGTTAATTGTAGCTATAATTTCTCTGTTACCCTTATACAAATTTCATGATGTATTTTGTCAAAACAAATCACAGAAGTTCAAAAGGAAATCTTTCGTTTTCTAAAAAGATTTTTAATTACAGTAATACAATTTATATCAGAGTCAGAGGAATGTGGGTGGGCAAGCCATGTAATGCCAGAGTAAAGTAATGCTACAACTTACACATTGGTGTTCAGATCATCTTATCTCCTGACAAAGTCAATGTAATGGCAATATTTCCATCCATTGAATTTAAGCTTTTCCATATTCAAAGCTTGAGTTGTGATTTATGAAAATAAATCTAGGAATTATTGGATTGTGAGGCACCAAAAGTAACTAAGTAACAAGCTGTGATGGTAACTGTAATATTATTACTGAAATCGTATTAATATTTACTTACACCACTAGTTACTGCAAAAAGTAATGTTATTACTGTTACTAGTAACTAGTTACTGCCCAACACTGATAATAAATTATCATCATATGAGTGAAAATAACATGAATTTCATATATTTCCTGATTTGTTTAATCATCCAACGGTATGTGTAGAATGTGATGATCATGTTCTCCAACGCGATTAGCGTAGGTGGAAGAAAATCTGATATGATGTACAGAAGTTCAAAAGGGTAATGTCACAAATTTAAATATTCGATATGTGACCTGTTCACTTACATTTAAACATTTTTTTTTTTTTAATTGTTTATTTTACAGGTTTAAGATTTTTCGAGTTTTTTTGTAAATGTAAAGTAAAATCATTAGAGCCCTTTTGATACCACAGCTGGTGTTTTCCAGCATGTGTCTCTTGCGGGGCATCCAGTTGGGGGCGTCCTACGTTGGGCGTGTGTGTTGGAGCCAAAATGAAACCAGGGCGGGCTGGGGAGAAATGGAGACATTAAATTCTTTCACATTTGGGCGTGAGTTTTGTTTCCAGATAAATGGCCATCGCTTTCCATGAGGGCACAACTCTGATCCCTGCTTCAGGAGCACTGGAATGTTGTCTCTCTGCTTTTTTTTCCCTGTTTGAGTGACGCAAAGCACGCCGAGGTTACCCCACCTATTTGAGTGTGCTTGTGAACTTTGGCACCTCCCTGCGTTTGTGAGGGTTATGTGTGTGGATGTTTTCTCTGTACTGCACGGCGCGCAAATCTGCTTAAAATTTCAGTTCAAAAATCCAAATTATTTACACGAGAGATAAATCAGCGGCTAGAATGAGAAGAACGGGCTGTTTTGTGAAGGCACGTGCAGGTATGACAAACCCTCTTTTTTTTTTGAAGAGGCAGCTTTTTTCTTTCTTTTCCATCAGTTAGAGTTGGCCAGACTCCAATAACTTGTCCCATTGATCTAAAGCGAAAACGACCCTGAGCGCACACACAGCCGGCCGAGCGAGAGGGCAGGCGGATGTAAAAACATTTTTTCACCCTCGTGGGTTTTTTTGTTTGGGCTCAATCCCCAGTCCTTTCAGGGGACATAAAGAAAGCGCTGCCCTCAGCAGGGTCATCTGGGATAGAGCCGCGGCAGAGGCGAGAGGCAGACTATAGGTGGCGATTAGGCCCTCTAATGTGTGATGAATCCTTTTAGAATCACATGATATGAACTAATGTCACCATTTAATTATAAAACAACAGAGAGCGAGCTGAGGGAGGAGGAGTTTGTGTTGGAGGGGGATCACAGTGACCAGCTGTACTAAAGTGAGGACCGCCAGTACGGATGACCACCACAATTCTCACATTTTTATTTCTACATGAGCTTTACAAAGCATGTTAAAACGGCCCTGCTCATGTAAGATGTCAGTCGGAATTACAGTCTTGGACACCTGTTGTCCCATCCAGATCAACTTCAAGGGCTTATTTGTAGTGATGTTAAATTTAGGATGACCTATCTAGTAGAAAGCAGTGTGAGAGTGTACAGCCCATTTTAAACAGAACAACAGTCCACATGCACATTGTGACTGAAACACTGATTCACTCAGATTCACTGTCACTGCCATTTTGCCCTTAGATACTTCCTCTTGTTTAGTATGTAAGCGTGAGTCCAGACATTCTCTGTACTGAGCTAGAATGGTGCTGGAGTGTGTTCAAAGAGAGATCTGTGCGCCATGCCTTTGTCTTCTGGGTCATTCTACAATCGTGGTGGCAGATGCTCTTACTTTCAGCTGGCAAAAGGTCAAACTGCAATGCACACAGTTCCTATACAATACCAGGCCCCGCTTTATATTAGGTGTCTTTAGATATTATGCACTTAATAATAAAATAATGAGTAAAAGTACCTTTTACATTCATGTTTGCATTCATGTAAACAATTTTGCTGCTATTGAGATGGGATACGGGTAAAGTTAGGGGCAGGTTTAGTGATCTGGTTATGTTTAAGGGGTATAATTAGGGTCAACAGTGTAATTATATAATTACAGGACGCTATTTTCACATATAAGTACAGTGTAAAAACATGTATCTACACAATAAATGCATTGTATCAACTGATAATTTTAAATTAAAGTACATAGTGGTTAAGGATCACTATAGAGTACATGATTTTTGAACTGGAACTTATAGTATAATCAATCTTACAATTTTTACATTACATTTTTATCATCTTCTTATGTTACTGCTCTATAATGGGGCAGTTGCATAAACAAGTTAGCAAAAATATTTGTACATTTTTCTAAATATAAAAATAGTGCCACATTGAAATAAAACATTTGATTTTAAAATTGTAGAAATTTATTTTAAAAAAATTATTTTAAACCAGTTGTCATCACTACATGAAAACACTTTAGAAGTTACTTTGGTGTTACTCTGCTATGCCTTAGATTGATCAAAAAATATTGCTAATTAATTATTCATTTTTAATAACCACCCTCTTCTTTAAAACCTCAAAAATCAACTTAAAGTGAGTTAATCTTGAATTCATGTTGTTCCAACCCTGTTTGACTTTCTTTCATCGGTGAAATACATAAGAAATTATTTTGATAAATATGATATCCAAACTCTCTTGGTGAACACTGACTTTGTGGACAAAAATGAATAAATAAACACTGAGACATTTCTCAAAATATCTCTTTTTATGTTCCAGATGAGAAAGTGTGGCATCCAGGTTTCGAGGGACATGAGGGTGAGTAAATGATGACAGAATTTTGACATTTGGGTGAACTATCCCTTTATCATGTCATTGAATTGTCAGTGGTGTTACTGCTTCCTGTTACAATTAATTAGGAGCAACAAAATAGCAAATGACAACACAGAATGGCAGCCAAGGAAAATTATACTGAAAATGATAATTTTTTTAATTGTACAATTATTTAGTGTAGCTTTGACTGCAGTGAGATAATAGAAATTAAGTAACTGGCATCACAGCTACAGTATGATTCAATTACTGTGTTGTAATGTTGAACATCAGCGGTCATTAACTGCACATGCACACTTTGGTCCAGACTGGGCCCCAAACATACTGAGTGGCTTTCCTGATATAAACAACACAGCGCAGTGGTATTCAGGCAGAGAGGCTGCATGAATTTCCAAGGTGATTAAAGGCTATAAATAACTGCCTGTGTGTTTTTAGTTCTGGGATGGTGAAGCCAAGTGCTCACATGGACACATAGACCCTGCCCTTCGGAGATAGGATTGCAACCTTCAACCCGCAGACAACCAATCGAATGACACCCCTCAAACATTGGACTTAACACTTACTGCGTATCACCTCCTCTTCAATGACTGGCTCCATGCTCTTTTTCCCACAAACCCATACAACAACTGTCCATTTTATTTGATGCCATTGTTGTGCTCTTCTCATAGCAATCATCGATTACTGTCCTTATTCTTATCATAATGTATATTGATACTCCAAAATTAGCTCTGTTTATTGAAACCATCACATGAGGTTTGCCAGTTTCTAATGTGCATTGTCCCTCTAATCCTTTGGCCCTAAAATAACCCAACGCACTTGTCCTCTCATAGATATCTCGACACCGAGCACATGAAACAGCCAGTGGAGCTTCAACTGCTGCGCATGTGTGTATGTGTGTGTGCGACACAGAGTCTGTTCCCACAACACACAGCATGTGCTGACTAAATGCAATAAGTATCAGTTAACAGACCAGTACGGTGAGAATTAAAGTTCTTTAAACTTGAACTCCACTGTCAGATCTGATGTTTTCAAGCTGGTAGTATTGAGATCCACCTCCTCTCAACATGCTTTCACTGGAGCCTCCCATGAATTAATCCATTTAACTTTTCTCTCAATGTTGATTTATGGAAAAAGTGAAAAGGTTTTCTTTTCTTTTTTTAAATACTTCATCTGATGTTTATAGTTTATAGGCAGATTTGACTAGCCATAGATAAAAGGATGATGGATCAAGTTAGATTTCCTTATTCCTAATAGATTTCCCGCAGTCTTAGGTTTCTTAGGCAGACATGGTGCCTCTGATCCAGTATAAACCCTTTTTTTTTTTTTGAGAGAGAGATCCTGTATTTTTTTTTTTTTTTTTTTTTTTGAATTAAATGTGAAATGACCACAGACTGTACAGATCTATTTTTTAGGCTGTTCAGCAGCAGATAAATGGAAGTGCTTACCGATAATACTCTCTGTAGCTACTAACAGATAGCTAAATACATTAAAGCTTCTTAATGGGGCAACATTTGTACTTCTACTTTCAGATTATAAATAGCTTGCTAACAAAAGAAGCACACAAGTCCTGTCCTGTCTTACACAAGCAGAATCAGGATTTCAATTAGGGTGACAAATTGTCCGTTTCATACATTGTACGTAAATGACATAGATCATCCTCTGGCCTGCGTGGATTTGCCGTTCCCTCACGGAGGGAGGACTGTGCGAATTGTGTGGGTGATGTGCCATTTCAGTGTCCCTCATGATTCAGTCTCATTCTCACTTCCCCTCTAGGAATCTGGAGTGGAGGACTGATAAGCATAAAGGTCAGAGGTCAACGAGTGCAAGTTCTTGTTTGAGATGTGCTCAGGCTTCCTGTGAATTTGTTTCTCATTATGGTGTTGTTCTCGATGGTTTTGACTTGGATCACATAAAATTGCATAATGCCTTGACAGGGGTTAGCATCATTAACTTTTAAAACAAAGCGCGGGTTGGTTAAAATGACAAAATTACTTAATTACCTTCTAACCTTTAGAAAGATCTAATAGTTCTGTGAAGTTTCAGTGAAAATCATGCATTTTCAGTCTTTTAATAGCCATTTTAAGGAGCCTTTTCAGTGAACAGGCCAGCACTTGAAAGCATTTAACATCAGTAACATTTCATATGAGTTTTGACGCCTGCATTTTACAAATGAAAAAGACAGAGCAGCCTACATTTATGGTACAAAAAGTTTATTTAGTAACAGCTTTGTAAACATTTGAGGTAAATGAACATTTACATCAACTTGTTCTTATAAAATTGAATACACAAGGCACTTCTCTTAAGACAGCATTGAAACAGGCTGCTGTTCTGAGCATATGTAGGTGGTTCATTTCCCTGATTGGTCAGAATAATCAGCTCTGCTAGAGAAAATCAGTTCAAGAAGTTCAAGAAATGAGTGTTATCTGAGAAAAATGGGCTGCAACTAAGTACACTACAAACGGATCGAGATAGGAAAGAGCTGGCTGGCTGGCCAATTCAAATTCAGAATGGATGAAATGCTATAATGCACAAAGTTCAAATTTTCTGCGGTCCTTTCAGGCCACCACAACAGTCCTAAAATAAAACATGGGAAACGTGTATATTTCTTATACTCTACAAGTGCTGTTTTATAAATTACATTTGATGTTATTTAAGTGGAATAATACTGCCATCAACACAACGACTTTTACCATTAAGACATTTTCCTTTAAGGATCAAAAATATTTCCTCCTTTCTATCAATGTAAGAATTATTGAACAGTGTCTTTTGCCTAAATGTGCAAATCTTCAACTATTTACTAAAATGTAAACTTTAAGAACCAAAAAATGACAAAATAACACACTTTCGTTTTTGGATACATTAAAACGGCAGAAAATAAATAACATACATCTGTAAATACTGTGATCTGATGAAAGCAAAAGTAATACTGTTCTAAGCACAAACTCTGCGTGATGAAGCAATGCACCATTTCTATTTCAGGGCTGTCTGTCTCTTTAAATGGATTGCAGAAATATAGACCTGATAATAAAAGCGTTGTACATTGTGTTTGAATGGGTCTCAACAACAGTTTTGTAAAGGTTTCCAAAAAAAAAAAAAAAAAAAAAAAAAAATCACGTTGTGCTGTCAAGTTGATATGAGTTGTTATGTTTACAGAAGGCATGTTCTATACAACAGCAGTAGTAGTCAGTGAAAATGAGGGCCTCACAGTAACCTGAAACTGGACCAAAAAAAAGAGAAAAAAAAAAACGGGGGATAAACTCCATATCAGCATAAGACACTTGCAGCATCTTTTTATGTCCATTTTGAAGTAACTACTTTTTTTGGCAACCATGAACTGACTACAGAAAAGCAATGTTTTTGATAACTGTTTTTGTATTCATTCTCAACCAATTGCTTACATTTTTAGAAAATGCTCAAACTTTTTGAAATAAAAACCAATACGGATTTCAAATGTCACATGTAATGAGAGTTAGTACTCCCCTTATCTGATTAACTACTTCAAAAGTGATCATGTATTCCTGATGGCAAGATTGGACATGGTCATATATCAAAACTCTCAAATCCAACAGAGGAGCAGGGTGTGAACTTCAGATCATGGGATTGAAAAAAAGAAAAAAGAAACTTGGTCCAGAGAATACACAAGCTATATGAATTAAAACTCTGCACCATTCAGTAGTACAACAGTTATCTAAATATTTCACTTGCCTCAGTTATATGCTCATTTTTCAGTGTATGGATGACCTTTTCTCTGTGATGCGTTAAAGTTTGCCACTTTTATCAGGCAATGTGCTTTTTACTTTTTTCTTCCACAACCTTTTGATTTCTCTTTACAGTGAGGAAATGTAGAGACAGATGCTGGAACAACAAAGAGAACATTTTTAATTTGACAAATTCTTCAGGTACTTTAACTACTCTCTTTTTTCCCATTTATCTCATAAAGAGGAAATAATAATACAGGAGAATATGTCATTGTCTACTCAATACTCAAGAGTGTATTTACATTGTACTTGAAGTGTATTTTTGCCTATTTATAATCTGTATTATTATAATAGTAGCACTTTATTTTACAGTCCTGTTACTCATGTACATACTGTGCACCTATTGTAGTAATTACTAGGTAATAACGAGGTACTAACCCTGAACCTACCCCTAAACCTAACCCTACCCCATGTAGTTACCTTATATTACCAGTACTTTCTTAGGTAGGTAGTTCACGCACTGTAAAATAAAGTGCAACTGCAAACATTTTATATTTGGTGACTCAATATATACTTAATAAATTGTACAGACTGAATGGAAATTTTTACATTAAGGCCTTGTCATAAGACTAATTTAAGTGACACTTGTTTAAAGAATCATTGAGATTCCGGTGTAACATAACCTGCATCAGATGTGCTGCTCCATTCAGCTACTGCATACCACTAACCAGCATTCAGAAGCCATAAGAGATGACTAAACTCTTTGTCATTTTACATTGCAAAATTGAATTAATAATGATAATGAATGAATGAATTCATTTTCGTTCCAGCAATCTGCCTCTTTCTTCCTCTTGTTTTTTTGTGTATTTTTTTTGTGTGTTTTTGTCCTCAAAAACCTGCGCTTTGCTGTGGAGAGCCACTACACCGCCAAATCATTGGGCCTCGCTCTCGCGCTGCTGGCTTTACTAGCCCTGCTCAGTCGTCGAGCATCAGTGAAAATGACGGGCGGCTCGTGCATCTCCACCGTGGTGGTGACGTGCCCCTCCTCCGGCCCGGTGCTCGAACCACCGCCAGGGGAGGTGGGGGTGCCTGCGTGCTGAGCGGCTTCTTTGGCTTGCCGCCCGTTATCGGAGGAGCGAGACGAGGAGGAGGAGGAAGGGGAGGGGGAGGCGGCGTTCATCTCCCGAGTCTGCTGCTCGGTGGCCAGGTTGGCCCAGTTCTGCTCGGCAGCCAGCCTGTGGTTGTTGTTGCTGATGTAGAACGGTGAGGACTCCTCCATCTTGAACTCGGCCGTCGAGGGCGCCGACACAGGCTGGAGGAACGCTCCGCTACCCACTGCCACCTCCGTGTAGTCTGGCGGGTAGCTGAGGGTGGCAGGCGCAGTTCTAGAAGACTCGGCCTCCGCTTCGTCTGCGTCGGGCAGCGACTCGCGGTCGGGGGCAAACTCGTTGGTCATGCCCTGTTTGACCTTCTTCCATCCGAGGTGATAGATTTCTAACAAATTCAGCAAAAGGGACACGCAAGCCACCACAAGCATAAATATGATGAAGATGGTCTTTTCCGTGGGCCGGGAAATGAAGCAGTCCACCGTGTTGGGGCAGGGCCACCGCGCACACTTATACAGGGGCCGCAACTGGAAACCATAGAGGAAATACTGACCTAAAATGAACCCCACTTCAAACAGGGTCTTGAAAATGATGTTGAACACGTAGGTGCGCAACAAGGCACCTCTAATGCGGATTTTGCCATGCTCGTCTCTGATTGGCGGCTTCTCCTTTTTGCCGCCGCCGCCCCCACCCCGTCCACCAGACTCCCCTCCCCCTCCGTTTCTATACAGGAGTTCTTTCTCATCCTGGAGCCGACTGGCCTTTCGCAACTCCTCCTCGCGCTCTTTCCGCTTCTCTTCCATTCGAACGATGTGCAGGACATGGCCCAGGTAGATGAGCGTCGGCGTGGACACGAAGATGATTTGGAGCACCCAGAAGCGGATGTGGGAGATGGGGAAGGCCTCGTCGTAGCAGACGTTCTCGCAACCAGGTTGCTGCGTGTTGCAGGTGAAGTCCGACTGCTCGTCGCCCCAGACCTCCTCGGCCGCCGCTCCCAACACCAGAATCCTAAAAATGAAGAGTACTGTCAGCCAGACTTTGCCGATCACGGTCGAGTGTTCCTGTGCATTCTCCAAGAGCCGTCCAAGAAAGCTCCAGTCACCCATGCTTCACGATTTCTAGCCTAGAGAGAAAGTACAGTCTGAGGGCAAGAGTGAGAGAGAGAGAGAGAGTGTGGAGTCAGGTGAGAGAAAGGGTTAAAGGGGAACAGAGAGGATTCATCAGAACTAGTTAACAAAATAGCGTTACACTGTAAACAAGACGGTTTGGATCTTCTCAGGCCTGCACTGCCCACTCAAACAGGCACAGCTAAAGGCAAATTAACGTATAAAACACGTTCAGCCCTCATGAACTCACACAGCATTTCACGGTTCTGCATAAGATCCGAACGGTCAGTCCTGATGAACACTCCCTTGCACAACTTTACCAAACGACGTTTAGGAAAACCAAGCAAATCACCCTTGTCATTGATCACTGTAAATATCACAATAAAAAACAAAATGTTTGACATAAACTTATGGATTTCGTGACCCCTCGCTATTTAACTCTCTAACTGGCTGCTATGAACCTGGCATGCACAGTGTAAGCAAACTCTCACTGGCTCGCTTTCTCTCCAGCCACTGACACACACACATACACTCGTACACACACTTTTTCACCACACTCATACACACGGTCTCTTTCTCTCTCACCTGTTCGCTTCACTGCCCAGCAGGCATGTGCTGAGATCGACATTATAATGTTCAAAAACAGTTGAAAGCGTTGACTGGACAGTGATGTGTGGAGGGCCCTGATAGAGCCAATTTCAGGACATCAAGGTGAAAAATGCTGTGAAATATGGAGACGGCACTGCCAAAACCAGGCCACTTTATAGATGTGAATCTACACTCAGATCATGTCTACATCAGTATAATTAATTCCCAGACAAGAATCTACAATTCATGAATTCACCCTGTAGGTACTGTAAGTGCTTTGAAAAAATGATGAATCCAGAAATGAGTGTCATGCTATTGTAACCTGAAGATTTTGATCAACACAGATTTCATCTTTATCATAATGAGCTCAAATAGACAACAAGATTTAACTGGGTGTAACAGATCAAGGTTGAGATAGTCTTGTCATTAGTAAACAAAGAACCCTAAAAGAGCAAAATATACAATAGGAAGGAAAACAATATATTTACTTACTAAAATGATGTTGTATTGAGGGCGGCAAATCCATCGACTAAGGTTGTAAATCAAGTCTATGACCCTGAAAGAGAAAGTAAAAGTTACATAATAATAATATTAATAATAATAATAAAAAAAACAGTTGTTTATTAATTTATTTTACATTTAACTTGGGTTTATTTTACATTTATATATCTTTTTACATAACTTTATATAACTAAAATAATTATTTATTTAGATTATTTTTTTTTAAAATCCTTATAGTAGTTTCATAGACAATAACAATTTTAGCAATTTTATTTATTTTTTAATTCCAGTAAATTATGGTCTAGTATGGCTCATTTCTATCAAATTATCCTAAAAATCTGTCAGTTCCCAAGGCAGCTATAATTTTCATTACAGTTATTGAAGTTGTTAGTTTATAATTATCATATATCAAATACTTAGCGTCTTTGATCAATCAGCAAAGCATTTAATTACAAACTGCTTCTGTTTATATAATTAGCTGATGATAGTAACTGTCTACTGTTCTCACTGTACATCCAGGTAAAATTGTCAGATTTTCTGTTCTTTGCAGTGATTATGTGCTCATACCTGTCATCTCAAACAACAGCTCTTTTCTTGAAATGTGTCTAAATGATGTTAGCTGTTAGTATAGGCAGAAACCATCCAAACTTAAGTCTAAGTTGATGGCCTTCCAGTTAGCAAAAAGTCATATTAATTAATGTGGGATGTAAAAGGATAAAAGATTCATAGACCTAACTTAAAGCATACCTTGACTGAAGTAGGCAAACTTATCTAAAGAAAGCAATATCCAGCGGCCACTGGTGCCACAGTTTGAGTGCGTTGAAAGCATACAGACCTCCCAAAGGTAGCAGGAGCCCTCCCCGCTCCCCCCGTTCCCAAATCCTGGCAGCACTGCCAGCTTACCAAACTCTTTTGAAAGTGGCCGGCCAACTTATTCATTCACAAAAGTTCTTCACACATAGACCCGAGGTCAAACTCTCGTAGAAAACCTAGTTTTTCATGGCAACCCGAGTGTGGAGACGGGGTCTCACCAAGCGCAGCTGTCTCCCGGTCCCAGCCATCGCTACTGTCACTTTGAGTGGTCATGCAAGAGTGCTGCGTTCAGAAAGTCATCGGCCAGTCAGCGCGCACGCCACGCCCCTGTCAACTGGGGTAAACTCATCGCCCCAACTTAACTATAGGACTCCAAAAATTTTAAAAGCTGCTTTATTTGATTTTATACCATATACTAATCTAATAATAATAATAATAATAGTTTAATAATAATTGTTATATTAATGATCATGATTATAATAATAATGTTGGTAATGATTGTGGGGATTATAATTATTTAAAATAATAATAATAATTAGTAGTAGTATTATTATAATTCTATGCTTGTACAGGCGAGAGAGCTGAGATTTCTTATAACAGAATTTGGACGTTTCACTGATTGTATCCCTCCGCGTTCCATTCAAGCAGTCGTTGATGCGTTGTTTGGCACTTTGATTCTGCTTTGGAAATATTTTCATTAGCGGAGTAAGAAATTATCAAAATAACTGTCCATAGTGTGTCTAAAGCATAAGTTTGTTAAATTCTTGTTTATATAACCGATTTACAATTGCGTAATATATTAATAAAATCACCTGCCGCCAAATTACAGTTGTGCAGATCCTCAGTTGCAATTGATTATTTTCCACTGCAGATACAGATAGGCTACTTTAGAATTTAAATATTAGTTTATAGTAATTTAATCAATTACTAAAAGGTGGTTTGTGGTAGTAAACTGGCAAAAAGACAAAAATGAGTCTAGTCAAAAACTCTGGAATCTTTGTACTGCGTTGGAAAGTATCCAGTCATGCAGCAGGCCTTTCCTAAAATAGAACAGAAATGCACCGCCCTCCTTTGGTTTTCCTAAAGGGAATTACAATACTGACAAACAGCAAACATTTAAAACTTTTTTTTTTTTTTTAATATTTTATTTAGATATTTATATAAAAGATAACTTGTTAGCCAAAATTTCAAAGAAATGTACTATTACAAATAGGTGGCTATCAAAAACGATCACAGCTCAATTTAGGAAACAGCAGAGGATTCCATCAATACCACGTGGAAGATTAACAATAGGTGCAATTTGGTAACAATAGATTCCGCGGTTTAATCACAGCCTTAAAAACAAAACTGCTCACCGCTGACTTGTAGAGCCTCTCAGAGAGGAGAAAAACAAAACAGAAGATAACGGACAGTTGACAAAGCGCGAGAACACGAGCTCTCACCTGTCAACAGGTAACTGACTGACTCGGTGTCACAGAGTCCGCGCTGCTAGTAAACGATCTCACGCCACTACAGACTTATTTGTTAACAACCTAATTAGGCACTGCGGTATGCTGATATAAAATCCCCGGCAGGGGGTCAATGCAAGGTAACCTTGTGAAACGACTTAAAAACTAAACACAGATGTGCTATTGTTGAAGACATTTAAATTGTGTGGCAAAATAAGCACATATAAAAACATACAAAAACACAAATCTTGTTCAGCTCTGTAAAGTATACAGCAAGTCAAAACTGTTGATGGGTAACAGAAAGAGCAAAAAAAAAAAAAAAAATTGCGTTTAAAAAGAAGTAGGCTAAACCAAGCAAAACTCAATCTTAAAAAGGAGCATGTATATACAATACAACATCGTGTAAATGATCCCTCAAAAAAGGACACTCAATTTTGTGCAAAGACGGTCTCTGAACTTCATTTATGTCGTCGTGACCACTAGGAGTCACTCTTGGGCTTTTCTAATGCCACTAGAGCAGTGGTTTTCAATCCTGTTCCTCGGGACCCACAGCTCTGCACATTTTGCATGTCTCCCTTATTTGGCGCACACATTTGAGTTCACGGAGCTCTTTCTTAATGAGCTGATGATCTGAATCAGGTGTGTAAATTAGGGAGACATACAAAATGTGCAGAGCTGTGGGTCCCCAGGAACAAGTTTGAAAACCATTACACTAGAGCAGGGGTGTCAAGCTTAATTCCTGGAGGGCCACAGCCCTGCAGAGTTTAGCTCCAACCCTAATTAAACACACGTGATCCAGCTAATCATGTCCTTCAGGCTTATTTAAAATATACATGGTTTGTATGTTGGAGCAGAGTTGGAACTAAACTCTGCAGTGCTGCAGCCTTCCAGGAACTGAGTTTGACACCCCTGCACTAGAAAGTACTGTGACAGGCTCTTGAGTAATTCGGAAAATGAAATTCAACAACCCCGAACATTTTTAACAGACAATTCAGTGCCGTACGCCCTAATTGTCTTTTGGCTTAGGGGAGGAATGTCAGCTCTGGAATGAAGCATACTTGAAACCTGCTGTCAGGTTTGTGACTTTGTTGTTTCTCAGATCAGGTTGTAAAAAACAAGGTACAAAACACATACTAATTCTAACACACTAATGGCATTAGAAAAGTTAAAACACTGTCATCTACAAGCCTAGTACTATGTTGGTAGAATTAGTCACTGGATGTAGAGATAATCTTAAACAGTCTTATTGCTTGAGGAGTCTGAAGCGGATGACAGCAACCTTGCATTCTTTTCGTTCTGTAAGTGTGCCTTTTCTGTGGACATTTTATCTTGGTGAACAAAAGTGCGCCTTCCTTTGGCTCTGGCTGAGCACCTCAGCAATGCTTTGACAATCAGGTAGGCCAGTTCAGCCACATTGAGCACAATGCAGATGGCAGAAGATCCCACCATGAAGATGGTGAAGACTGTCTTCTCTGTTGGTCGTGAGATAAAGCAGTCAACTTTATTGGGACAGGGCCACTGCTCACACTTCACAAGACGGGCCATCTGAAACCCATCGTAGACGTAATACAGAGCGTACATGAATCCGGCCTCGAAAAGGAGCCGGAAGAACAGGCTGGAGGTGTAGGTCCACCACAGCGGCCCGGTGATGGGTAGACGCCTCTTCTTCAGACTCTCCAGGTCATCCCCTTTGGCACCGCCACCTCGTTTGGCCAAAAGTCCTTTCTTTACGTTGCGTTTGCGATACGCCACATGCATAGCCACCAACAAAGCCGGAGTAGACACAAAGATGAGCTGCAGGCACCAGAAACGGATGTGTGAGACTGGAAAGAAGTGGTCGTAGCAGACGTTTTTGCAGCCAGGCTGCTGTGTGTTACAGGTGAAGTCGGACTGCTCATCCCCCCAGACCGTTTCGGCGGCAATTACAAGGATGCTAATGCGGAAGATGAAGAGGACAGACAGCCAGATCTTTCCCAGGCTGGTGGAGTGTTTATTTACCCCTCCCAGCTGGGCATAAAGTGCTCCCCAACTCATCCTGTCTGCTGTTGCTCTCAGCTCCTAATCCTAAAGAGATGAATTTGATTTTAAGCAACAACATAAGTAATTAAATAAATAAATGTGTATGTGCCTGTGTGTGTTCAAATTCAAATTTAAACAATATTTAAAGTTCACACACTTAGTTCACACACACACACACACACATTTGAATTTGAACTCAAAAATTGTCAAGGACATTTTTGACAACGTCATTTTCAGATGACAAAAATATTTTTATACATAAATTCTTAAAATACACTGAGAATCTAGGACAAACTATTTTAAGATTTTTGAATGTTTTTGAAAGAAGTCTCTTATGCTCACCAAGGTTGATTAAAAATACAGTAAAAATTGTAATAGCGTATTAGAATGAAAGAATGAATGAGTAATGACTGCTAAATTCTGCTTTGCTATCACGGGAATAAATTAAATTTTAATATATATTAGGCTACAACAGAAAACAAAAACAAAAAAACTGATAATACTTAACATTATTTTGTAGTTTGTGCATTGCTCTAATTTATTTGGTCAAGTCTAGGTAAGCATAGGAGACGAACAATTTTATTCCTTAAAACACTTAGCGTATTGAATCGAAAATACTTTCCTTAACATATATCAATAACATTTATAAAAACAATTAATAACATTTAAAAAAAAAATGCTATTAATTAAGATATCCTTCATTTCCACACATTTTAGTAACTTTGGTCGAAATTAACACGGAAGAATTATCACACATTATCATCACTTAAAAAAGTAGGAAAATGTCTGGCGGTTTTACAAAAGTAAGTTTACCTGTTAGCCTACAAAATAATTCAGATCAAATCCATGATATATATCCGTCCAGGTGAGTTAAAATCAGTACTTTCGCTTGCGGAGTATCTTTGTGGTCTCGAGAGTGAAATGAAGTGATTTGACTGAGGACAGTGAGTGTAAGTTTAGTGCTCTCTCGAGGAGAGGTGCACCTGAAATCGGGCGGAGTCACAGCGTTCATTGGGTGCTTCTTGAGTTGAGTGCCTGGAATGCGTCGCGCGCCGCAGCGATCTCGTTCAGTCGCGTCGCTAGCGTGTAGATGTGGTATTATGTTCAAACGTACAACATATCTTAACTTTCACACATTATAGTTTGAAATATTTCAGGTCATGAGTAAATAACCTACAGTCGAATAGAAAGTTATTTTTAGTCTAACCGTTCAGGTGGCATGAAGGATGAAACGTATCTATTATTTAGGCTAGATTAATACTGCTTCTTAAATGCAAGTAGAATAATTCAATAAAATTTAGGCCCACTAATAATCTGTCTCTGCATTATTTCACAAAATATCAAGCCAAACAGTAAGCTAATAGCCTGCACATTTCGAGCAAAACATTTCACAAAGTTAAGTTTGGTTTCTAAAGATAAACAATACATATAAAATTATATGTGACTGTAGGTTATTTACTCATGATATGCTAAAGATATGCTGTATGTTTTAATTTCATTTTCTTTTTCATGTGATGTACTAGTGTTTACTCTGCTAAGACACCTGTGTGAATTGACGTCATACACTACAAATCACCACCTTGACACCCAGTCATTGTAATTTCTGAGAAAAGCATTATTTATTTGCATCTGACACTTGGTTTGAAATGTTATTGCATTCATGCATTTCAAGTTAAGTGTACACATAATTATTGGGCTCAGCTTAGGTATGAAGAGTATCATAAATGTCCAATGAGGAAGTTACGAAATGCCATTAATTTTCAATTGCGCATACTTTCCTTTTAATTGTGAATTTCACATTACATCTACCATGAGCAGGAAAGTGCTCTTTAGTCAAGTATTTGTCACAAATCTTAGACCTAAAAATACTGGTAAAGCACAATAAAAATTCAATTCAGAATTAAATGAACCCTAAAGCCATTACTGACGTTTGCTTTTGTTTCAGTATTTTCTTCCATAATCAGTCATATTCTGTTGCCTGGAAGGGAAATATTTAACACCAATGGCTCAGAAGATCCATAGCTACTTCCATTTAGGTAGTATCTTATGGACTAGCCTCATTCCTTCAGTTTAGCTAGTCCCATCAGCAGTTGATCTCTTCTCTCTCTCCTGGCTGCAAGGTGCTCCTGTTCAGCAGGGATCAGCTCACAGATCTCCTAAAGTAGATGGTAAAATCTTTCAGTTTATAATGAATACAAAAATGAAATATATTTAAAAGGTTACGGGTATTCGGGAAATCTGTCCCACTCATTTTTAATAATATTATTGATATTGCATACTTTTGTAATTCTAGCTGCTGGCTCTCCGGAAAAGTCTGGAACAGGTCCAAAGGTATTAAGAACCCTCTTCATGCCCTCGCTGTAGCGCTGGAGATAATCTTCCATACCTAGACAGACAAAACACAGAATGAGGATCAAATCAAAATGTGCTTTTGCATTTCTACAATACAGTAGTAACACAGTAGACTAATATAAGGTCTAATATTTTTCATGACTCTAATAACAACATATTACAGAAATAGTTTTGATCCATTTTAATTCATTTAAAATACTTAAGACGAGCTACAAAATTCATATTTTGTATAACAAACACTGCTTTGTCCTTATAAATAACTGTGACACAAAAAGTATAATCAGTTTGGAATGGTGTCCAAAATGACTCAGCAAATAAAGCTACTGGCTTTTTGTTTTGTAACAGAGTTTTCAAGCATGAATTGAGTAGCTCTTCATCTGAAGGGCATGAGTTCTTTTAGAAGGGCTCTCAGCAGATAAGATGTGCACCAGTGAAAGTTCAGCCACAGTTCTTCGCTTACAGTTTCCAAGAACTTGTGCCATTACAGCAATGGAAGAAACCAGGGCGAAACTCTTGTATTTACAGGGGGGCTTTATCACCACAGTGAGAGCATTGTAGCACCTCACTCGCAGTACAAGGAGGCAGGGCTGAGAATAATAAGTCATCTGTCATCATCAAAGGTGTCACATGTCAAAGCACGTTTCATAAGGGGAGCAGGGTCATCCTATAGATTTCACACTGCCTTCTGATTTTCACCGTGAACATGAGATTTCTTCAAAACACATGCACATTTACACACTTTCATGCTTAATTCAGTTTCTTATACAGTCTCTCTCACACTTAAGGTCATGTGAGGTGGATGCACTCGAAACAGTAAGAGGTTTTCACAGACCGCTTCTTCACTGCCCCAAGCACCGCATCACATTTTTTCCATGCATAATAAAAACAAAACCTTCTCAGTGCCTAAATACAATGTTTCATTATGCCATTTAAAAAAATTGCATGGGTTAATAGGTAGCTTGCCTTCTGGTGCATTGAGATGCATGGTTTCAATGGGACCTATAAAAGCGTAGCGCATGCCCAAGCCCTCAGACATCACCAGATCAATGTCCTTCACTGAGATCACTCCATCCTGGATGAAAAGAAAGAGAAGTTAATTTGGCATCTCGCACTGTATTATATGCTTGGATGAAAGACAATGTTTCTAAAAGTGGTTTACTGATGTTCTGATCTTCTAATCCTAAAATTACAGCTTCCTGTTTAGTAGTTTGTCCAGCCAACGAGGAAATCTGAGGTCCCCCCCAACCTTTTTGTCCCATCTGAAGAGCACTAAAGCTGCTCCCACTGTATTGGGTTTCTCTTATCATTTAACTCAGTGTCCTCTGAACAATGGGATGGCATGGCAGGGGGAGGCAAGTGTGGTTGTGCCAGGCCTTGGGCCCACTTTGCACTCAGATTACCTGTGGCTAGATACCTGTTGCCTGACTGTGCTGAAATCAAAGCTTGGATACAGAACGGGCATTGGGGGACGAGTTTAGGAGGGGGACAGGGTGGTCTTTGTTCATTTCCTGCACGCAACAACGAGGCCGTTATCTCTGTGTCGCCAGGCGGCGGACTGGCTGGGGAAACCGTGAAAAGAGGCCTTTCCTCTACGGTAATCACCAGGGGCAGCCATTAGCTTTCCCAGCTGCTCTACTTTCCAGTGCTGGCTCTCTCTCAAAGAGCGGCCTGAACTCTGAGAGGAAGCATGAGTGGATTTGAGCTGCAAATCTGGCATGTGGGGAACCGTCCAAACTTTAAATGTTCCTCATCATAAAAAACAACAAAAAAAAGTAAGAGGCAAGTCCATGAAAACACAAGTCTGTAAGTCTAAAATCTACACAACTTAACTTTAAAACCGGTATGAGAGGCTTACAGAAATCTTGCATAAACCCCGTCAATTTAAGGCTGCTCTGTGCCTGCTGAAAATTCAGCATAAAGACGTGATGCCACATGAAAGCCAGCCTGAGCAGCATTAGAGTTGTAAAGACTCCTAAAGGCCACTTCAGAAGTGCTTCTGTGCCAACTTTACAGTGTAAACGAAAAGGATAGTTCATCCAAAAATGACATCAATTATCATTATTTACTTACCCTCAATTTGTTATAAACATGTATAAGTTTCTTTGTTTTGCTAAACACAAATGAAGATATTTTGAAGAATGTAGGTAACCAAACAGCTGATGTCCCCACTGTGGAAGTCGATGAGGAGCAGCAAATGTTTGATGATAGAATTTTCCTTTTTGGTTGAACTATCCCTTTAAAATGTCCTTCCAAACCCGTAAGACCTTCGTTCATCTTTGGAGCACAAATTAAGATATTTTTGAAAAAAAAATTCAGAAAGTTCTCTGACCCTCAGACAGAAATGCAACTGCAATGTTCCCAGGTCCAGAAACGTAGCAAGGACATCAGTAAAACAGTCCATGTAATTTTACGAAGCTACGAGAATACTTTTTGTGCGCAAA
>SCHK01284666.1:0-20789 GCA_004124795.1 Poropuntius huangchuchieni
AACCTTTATATCTTTTTAAATGTTTTTATTATTATTAATATGTTTTAGTTATCAAGTTATTTAGGATATATAAATGTTCACTGTTTGTTTTATAAAAAAAGATTTAAAAACAGTTTATTTAAAAAAAAACAAATAGATTTTTAAATTTATTTAAAATTTGTTTTATACATTATACATATTTTTTATTAGATTTTTTTAAATGACAATAATTTTTTTTTACATGTGTGGTGTACAACTTTGATTGTTCAGCGTGTTTTCAGTTTCGTTTAACGAATGAGCAAGGACATTTTAAAAGACTTCCATATTTACGTAAAGAAATTCATGCAGCTTCTCAAAAAATTTGTCAAAAAAAAATGACATGCATGCTTTTCTACTGATTTTAATTTGTCGTCTTTCAATTTCTAGAATGTATGTGTGTAATAAAAAAGAAACAATTTTAAGCAAAAAGGGAGAGGAAGAAAATTACTTCAAAGCTTAATGCTTGACATTTTTTAATTTGACCAGAAGCAAGCAGTCAGCTTTTTAAAGGCAATGGAGTGTGAATGTCCACTGGAAGCGCGGGTGTCATGTGTGTAAAATCACTGCTGGACTCTGCAGTGGGCTGAATAGTTCAGCGCAGAATCGTGCAGAAGGTGTCTGAGCGTTCACTCATGCATGTTCAACCTTTTGTCGCTTTTGCGGATGATTTTAAAACACCGAAACCCCCCTGTGGCCCTTGAAGAAAACTTGATTTTGCGTTTTCTCTACACCCGTTCGTACTCCCTTCTCTCTCTCTCTCTCTTTTGCGAGAGGCGAATGAAACCCCAGAGGCTGGGATCAGCAGGAATAAAGAGAGATTGTGTAAATTAAATTCCATTTAATCTCCTTATAAAATCATTTACTTAATTCATCTGTCAAATGATGTCAATATGCACAGCGCAGATTTATTTATTCTGCCATGTGTGCGGTGTGTGTGTGTGTGTGTGTGTGTGTGTGAGGAGGCCTTTGTTGCCGTTCAGTCTTGATTTGGCTCCATCCCATTCCCCTGTGTGAGAGGTGTCGTGGCTCGTCCTGCATGTCTTTCTCTTTCCATGGCCCCTTGTCGATTACTGTCTGGACACTCTTTGTCTTTACGCTGTCCTGCTTATTGGAGACAGAACATTGCCACTTCCCCTTATTTGAAGGGGTCTGAGGCATTCCAAGGGTAATTAACTCCAGTTAAAAGAGAGCCCCCTCCCTCCCGGCCCCTCCAGCGGCCTGTCATTCAGGAGAAAAGAGAGGCTGGAGGGGGGGCTGTAAGAAAAAAAGGGAAGCTATATTTTTGCCCTTTTGTTAAAAAGTGCAATAAGTGGCCCGTCGGACAGACGCACACACTCGTGTGAAACAATCGCACGCAGGTGCCGCGCACATGAAAACACACGACCGAGAGCGCGAGAGCCTGATGATGCAGTTGTCAATTTGTGTGATTTATGCATCAATCCATCAGGATTTTCCGAACGCACTGCGGCGATTTTTTTACGAGAAGTTGAATAAGGGTTTTAACAGGGCCCATGCCAGCTGAGACTCGGTTGCCTAAAAATAAAAAATAAAAAAAATGACCCACCGGCATTAGCGATTACACCACAATGTGCTTTATTCTCTGCAATTTTTAGACCTTGGTTTCCCGTCTTTATTTTGCAGATGATTCGGCCTGCTAGAGAGAGGCAGAGCAGGCGCGGGCCGGCTGAGAGCCTGTAGGATACAGTTACAGCAGGTCAATAGGGAGTGTGGTCACTCCAGAAGCAGGAGGGTCCACGAGGGCTAGATAAGGGTGTAAAAATAGTGCTTTTAGCCACTGCGTTTTCAACCGGCTCCCAGCAGACTCACCGTTTGTCTCTCGGCATGCGGATATAGCTTTTCTGAATCTGTTTTCCCTTCCTGTTTAGTTATTTCTTAACAGAAGGTTTTGTACTTTAAAATATATATTAGTGTGAAATAGTTTTAGATTAGTAATTCATTTGAATGTAAGTTGAAAATCAGAATGGCATTTTTTTTTTATTTTTTTAAATAAAAGTGATATAACTGGCGTTTACATTTGTTTGTTAATGGTGTCTACACGAGAACATTTATATGTGTGTGTGAAAGTACAGGGTGTTAGAGCTTAAAGGTGGTCAAGTTTCTTCAGTTCTACTGGTGTGAATCCGTACTGATTTTTGAATCTCTTTTAGCTTCATTGGTCTTCAATGAAATTGTGAAATTGTGGTGGTCTCGTAACAGAGAAAGGGAAATGAATCCCCCAGCTGGGTGACGGATGACAGTGAAATATTTCTCTACGCTTTCTCCTGTCATACATCACGTGTGTGTGTGTGTGTGTGTGATGAGATCAGTATGATGCTTACCATGTAAGGCCCGACTCCTTGCAGTCAGGTGTGGAGCGTTTCTGGAGGCTGTTCTGGACTCTTTGAATCTCTGAATTTCTGCACTGTTCGGATACTATTATCTTAAATTAAATTAAGCCAGTCAGAATATTTCAACAAAGCGAGTTTTCAAAACATTTCAATGAAAATCAATTTTTTTGTTAATGCACTTCGCCGGATTGTTTGTAAAACACCTTTGAGCTTCTATAGGGTCACAAACATGTGTATTAATATCTATACGCTCACCTTCAGGCCGGTTTTTTCCCAAAAGGATGAAATCCTTGGAGAAACGTGCTGCATTTGAAATTCAAATGCCGCTAAATCAAGCCTGTGGATGTCATTTTCTTCAGCACTTTTATGTGCATTATCTCGCTGTGTTTGCTTAACATGACTTTTTAAAACCCGTTTAAGCGTGTCCCCGTGGAAACGCTTAGGCAAACAGAAGCTATTGTTTCTTTTTCATCTAGAATGCGAAATTTCTTGACTTTGAGTTAATTCAAACGAGTGTTATTTCTGCCCTGCTGTAGATTATCAAAGCGATCCTGATGGGAGGCCTTTGAACAAATCTGCTTATGTGCGGTAATTTTTCCAGACAGGGTGCGGATGTACCTGACTGCAGCCTATAGCACCGTTTGAACTCGCATGTATCTGCAGATAGCAAAACGGAATTTTTGGCACGCTTTGCGGGGATGTAAGAGTAGACCTGTGCATGTCTGTGTGACGTGTCAGACGGGTGTATTTGCGCTTCATAGCTCCGTTCTCGTCTGCTCCCAGCCCCTGTTGTGCGGGCGAGCGGCTGCATTCCCGTAGAGATCCGCGTGCTTCCAGGCTGGAGCGCCTGCACGCGCTCCGTCATATTAAAGCTGACAGTCCATCTGCCGCGTGGCCGGCCACGCTGCCTGTGCTGCCCCTGCGTGCGAGGCCCGCGTTTAATTCCACCTGTCCCGTTCTTCAGCCTTCAACCCCCAAAGGTTAAATCACGTGCTCGTCAACGTACAATAACAAGAAACCCTGCTGACACGGTTTAAAGCCGCCACCGGTGGTGTCTGTGACGTGATAACACTAACAGTGTGGCATTTAATAGCAAAAGCTATTATTAAGAAGTTAGATGCAGGTCTATTTTAGTGTTTAGTGTTTATAAGCGTCTCTGCATGTGTGTATGTTTATCGTGTGTGTATGTTTTAGCTGGTCGGAGGACTTGGTAATTAGCAGGGTATGGGTAACCAGTCGTGTGAGCTGTCTCAGGAAGGAGTGAGAGAAAGAGAGACAGAGAGATATAGGCATGGCATTTACCGTGCATGGGGCGGCCGTTCCTGCATAAGGAAGAATGGCACCTGTCTAATCAATCAGACCCCCACTATTCACAGATGGAATAGCAACACATGAGTGAGTCGCAGAGCATGGCCGCAACACAGACACACACACACACACTCTTGGCTTAATTCAGCTCATTGTCCTGCGTGTTAATCCTTGTCCGCATGGATGCAGTACTTAGGCGTTTTGACAGTAGCGTGAAATGGGCTCAGGTAGATCCCTATAGATTCATTCTCTCCTCTAGAAGCGCCTGTTTCTCCCACTGATCTGAAGTGACACTTCATTTTAGCTGTTACTCTTGTTTTCATTGTTTGATCAACCTTTTATTTCTAAAAACCTTTTAGGTCTTATTGTTTTAATAATAATACATTTAATGAATGAGAATAATGGTTGTTGTTATTATTATTATCGTTATTATTTTTAGATTAGTAAAAACTAAAAGGCGATTTTAATATGTTATAATTAAATTGAATCAAAGTAATTCAGTGTTAGTATAATATTTATCTGTTTTCATTGTGGCTTTATGGGGATGATCAGACTTTGTCATTTAGACACCACCACATGATTTTGTTGTGTATTCATTTATTTATTTATTCATTCATTTTTTTATGTGTGTGTATGTTTTTATTATTAGTAGTAGTAATTATTATTACTATTATTATGTGTATTATTTCTTTCTTTTTTTCCTTATTTCTTTTCTTATAAAATTATATAGGTTTCTTCTCATTTCTTTGTTATTTTTTATTTCATACAATTATGTAGCCCTAAATGAAATAAAGAAGTGAGTAAATGATTAATGTGATGTGCCGTAAAAATGTTCAAATTGAAGGAAACATTTTGACTGTGCTCAACAATCCAGCAATCCTGCCCTAATTAATTTCCCTATATTTGCATAAACTATTTTACTGTACATACTCAGGCCAAGATTACCATGTTATTTACATAGCTCTGTCACAAATGCTGTTCTGAAATATCAGCCGTACTTTAGCATTCTATTTGAAATAGATCTTTAGATTTCTGGAAGTGTTTAGTGAATGACTGAGATAAATGTGTGTGTTTGTATATGTCCGTGTGCACGTGCATGTCTTACTGTGCATGTTTTTATGTGTTGTGTTGTTTACTTTGATTTAAACATTTAAGATGATCTTAAACAAAGATTTTATATGCTTGAAATGCATATAAATATGCTTAAAAAATGTATTTACTGCTGTGTTAATGTACTTTTTGACATGCAAACCTGATTTCTTTTCAGATGTTTGATATTGTGCCACTAAAGTCAAAGAGTTTATTGGCTTTTGATGTAATTTTCATCCTCGTTAGCTGCTAATGATGCGTCCTGTTATATACAGCATGGCCTGTCTACACATCTGACAGGAATGAAACAAAAAAAGAAATATCGCACACTGCTTTAGAAAGCATCTCAGTAGTTAATGACAGGTATTTAATGCCGCTTACATTGAGAGTGCGGTAGTGTGTTTGTGTGTAAAGTCACGTTAAAGAGAGTTGAGAGAAACAGGAGTGTATCAGGCCGTGTGGCGTGTGTGATTCTGGAGCTTATCGATTCCGCTGCTCACTCGCCCAGAACTAAAGCCAACACATTATGTGTGTGTGTGTGTGTGTGCGTTGCTTTTTTCCACTAAGCTCTGACTGGCTCACCAGCCTCACACACGCACAGCACATGCTGTTCTGCCCACTGTTTGTGAGGTAAACACACACTCTGAAGTGTATCACTCCAGAATTTACTCTCAAATTAGCAATGATTGCGACAAAATAGCTAACACACTAATGCTCCCCGAATTTTTATATGGATTTCACGTCCTCGAATTTGAGAAATTGATTAGGCCTCTAAATACAAAAAATTGTAAAACTACAATGCAAGGTAAAATTTTGAACCTTTACACTTTAAGCCGAAAGCACAAGATTTTTTAGAAACGAAAAAAAAAAGAATTGAAATGGCCATTCAGCGAGAAATGCCCAAACTTGATCGCAGACAAATAGAAGAGGCGGATCGAACGAAACGAGAGCCTGAGAAAGAGAAAGACGGGAAGACAGATCTTCACGGCTGCGTTCTCTCAGACAGCCGCTGAAGCACAGCATTAGTTGAGTGATTAGTTTCATCAGTCCGAGTGTGGGGACAGTTGGGGGTTGTGCGGCTCTAATGACATTGAACGTGTTTGCTGAGTTGGAACGGAGAAGGAGAATTAGGGGCCTCCTCTGTTAATTAGAGAGTGTGGCAGACTCACACACTCAGCCGCACTGCCTGTGGCTCGTACCACTTCACTTCCTTCGCTCTCCAGTGCTTTACTTTAATCGTACAAAATCCACAGTTTGCAGTCTTCGAAAATGAGCATTTCATCTTTGATGGAGAGCTCGTTGTTTTAGCCGAGAACTTAAAGTGTGTGTTTAAGTGCGCAGGTGTTTTTCTTAGGTGGCCTCAATTAATTTCCATAAGTTTGTATAAAGATTTTGCTGTACTAACACACAGCCGAGGGTTATTTACATCTAATAAGTCTGCAACAGACACTCCTGAATAAGTCTTTTGTTTTCTTCTTTGAATGTTTTCTATGTGATTTTTCTGTGTGATTACCTGCAGCTGAGAATTTGTTAAAAGCAAGATTTGATTAATAAGGACGTCTATCTTTGTCCTTGAAACGCCCGATGTTTAGCAAATAAACTGGCATACGTCAAAACATTCCTTGTTCGTTTATATGATCATTGATCACCCCGTCTAATTCGGAGGGTCCCGTAAAGCCACGGGCCCTCCCGCCCTTATGTGTACAGGGGCCACGGGCGTTCGTTGATCTCCCCGATTCTTTCTTTTATCTGCCGACACCTCAGACTTGTTAAATCTGCGGCTGGTAGAATGATGAGTCTGCGCATTAAAAACGTCAAGGCCGGTTTCAATTAACGCCTGGCATTAACAAAAGAGCCTGTCTTTACCCTCTTCCGATCCTCAGCGGAGATGCACAGTTACAGCCAATCCATTGAAGAATGCCGGTCAGGAAAGAAGGAATATTTTCTCTCACAGAGTGCCGAGCTGCGTCACTGTCTGTCAGCAGTTAATGGCTCAATGGTTCTTTATCAGAATTCCTCAGTCCATCTCACTGACCCTCGTTTTTATTCCTTTTCTTGCTCTCCCTTTTGTTGTAGAATGAATTTATCAAAGGCCCAAGTTAATAGCGAAGATAAGTACGCCAAATGCGGCGCTTGGAGAACACAACAGCAATACGACATCGAGGCCAGTCACATGCGTGATGCACATGCTCTATATAACCAAAGGTAAGGAAAGGACCAAAAATAGTGTCATCAAAAGCCAAAATCAGTTCTGGTGATTATTATTTGATTATTTGTTTGTGTGTTTGTTTGTGTTTTGCCTGCCCAGCTATTATTTATCCATGCTTGCTTCATTCAAGTCAGTGTCTTAGTCTAGTTCATTCAGTGTTTGTGCGTGTCGTCAACTTGCAGGATGTAATTTCTGCATGTTGTACACATTGTGTGCTGTAAACCTGGTCCTAGGCTGTTCCCAGGGCTTATAAATGTGCAAAAAAGTAACCAAATCATTTTCATTTGTTTTATATGTCAGTGTTTATGTGTTGGTGGAGCGACATTTGTACATGTTTCTGCCTTAAGCTATAGATTAGATAGATAGATAGATAGATAGATAGATAGATAGGGAAAGTTTATGTTGAGTTTATGGGTATAGGTTTGGAGAGGTTGCAGTTGTCGCCCCCTCCAGATGCAGAGGAATGTGTTAAATGCTTCAAGGATTCCGATTAGCATATAAATTTAGATGTATGAAGATCATTGCTCCGATCACGAGTCAGTGAGTTTTATCTAGATTTAGTGGGGGCTGATTTGCGTATAAAATACAGCCAGATGTGACCAGTTAAGAGTCCTCACCAGGCCCTTCTATCTCTCTCTCTCTCTTTCTCTCTCAGACCATCTTCTGTAAAATGTCTTTGTTTGACTGTTGTAATTTCAGGTCATTTATGGTTATTACTTTAGAGGTTACGGAAGGGTCAGAGAGAAAAGTGCCTTTGCTTCTATGATTTATTTTCAAATGGTACATTTTATTTTCTTGGATATATTAATTTTCAGTAAAAATTGTTTTTTTTTTTTTTTGAAATGCAAGAAAATGCAAATATGGAATGTTAGTTAACACTGTAAACAAGTGAATTATTTCTGATGTGTTTAAAGGTGTTTCATTAGAAATAGTATGAAAGCATTGTATAAATGGTTGCAATATGTTGCTTTGAACACTCAACTTCCTTGTTTTTGGAGTTTAGTTAGGTGTGTGTGTCCTAGGGAAGAATTTTTTTGGAGATTTACTCAAACCTTTTAAAAGAAGGTGACTGTGCTTTGATGGGGCCCTCAAATGTATTACATGGATTGGATTTGGGACAGGTTAGTCTGGGTCAAACCAATTAGGCTCCATTCGCATGCAAGAAGTCTTCTACACTCTAAGCCAATCAGGATCACGTTACTGGCGTAGTCGGAGCTTGTGGCTCTCGATAGACAGGCCCTGCCAGGCAATACAGTGTCACGCCATGGGCCTGAAACAAAGCATGCTGGGAGCTGGATAACATGGCTCTCACCCCGAACATCCACATTGGTCGCAGAACAGTTTGAATTCTTGTGTTTATTGGTTTTGAAGGGCTAGATGTGCGTCAGTGGTGTAAATTCAGGGTTGAAGCTAACGCTAATGCTAACAGGCATGTCAAACACATTCACACACACACCAAACAGAGCAGGATGTTTCACTAGCAGCTGTATCCAAAGATTTAAGGTTAGTCACGCATAGATACACACACATGTACGCCTGCGAGCGCACATCTTACGGCGATGGCTGTACATTCATATGATACACAAACACACACTGGTTACAGTTCAATCAATGAAGATTCACACAGATTTGTGGGAAAAGCATGTATTAATAGACTAGTGCAGGGGATCTTTGGGAACCAGGAGAACTTTGAACGCTCGTGGAAGTCTGCTTGGATAAATAAATCCCTTTACTGAAATAGGCGAACACCCACCTTCAACACTTCCTCGCTCACATGCACACACCTTCCTCTGATAAGTCTCATTTCTGAGCGAAGTGAGAGAGACAGAAGCCTGGTCCTGGGGTCAGGGGAAAAACCTCTCCATCTGCTGGTGAGCTGTTACCCAGATGCAAGCCATTTCCCAGATAAACGGAATCAACTGATTTAGCTTCTCGGCCTCTGGAGGCACTGTTTTATTTATATGATCAAATACTCGGAAAATGATTAATTTGTCAAGGGAGCGGCTTGTTACTGTAAATTTAGCGGGTTGTGTAATAAACTAGATTGCCTTAAACGCAGATGGGAAATGAAAGGCTTTTGGGTGCAGCGCGGGGTGGAGATTGGATTGAATCACAGGTTTATAACTGGGAGGATTATTAGACTGAGGTGTTTTATGTTGTGTTAAAACTTAAAATCTTTTAGGAGTCTCAGGGCCGAGTGTGATGGGCTGGGGCTACTTGTTGGAAATAGATGGATGTTGGTTTTATTGAAATAATATTTTACAAATGGATAAAGGTCATGTAAACTGGAAATATATATATATATATATTGTATCTTAAACATCTATTTTTTATCTCAATCATTTTTTAAAATTGATATTTTTTAATATTATCTTTGAATTTGATTAATGGCAACAAAATATTCATATCAGTGTTATTATAGTATAATTAAGATACTGTTACAGTTTTAATTATTTTAAATCTTTTTTCTTTTTAGTTTTAGTTAAAATATTCATATCAGTGTTACTATAGTATAATTAAGATACTGTTACAGTTTTAATTATTTTTAATCTTTTTTTTTAGTTAAAGTTTTAGTAATTTTGATGATTTTTGTGGTTGTTTTTTGTTATATACTTCAGTTGTAATAAGGGGTATTTTAGTATATAAAGTTAAATTAAATTAAAATGAGAAATGTTGCTTTGGCAACAAACTAAATTTAAAAAAATATTTGTATTATTTTTTTCCATTTCAGTTAACATTTTATTTTAAGATTTATGTTTATTTCAAGTCTAGAATTTTTTTATGTTTAAAAAAAATTAGTTTTAGTTATTAATAATATTTTAGATTTATATTCCTGATGATACATTACGTTATATATGATATTCTTGAATTTTATTTTATTATTTTTTTTTAATTTTCGTATTAGCAGTACTTAATCTAAACATAATGCATTTATCATTACTCCTATTACATTTTGAATGTTTATTCCTTCATATCTATTAATATATGTATTAATATATTACCTATATTACATATGTTTTTATATGTATTACTTTGGGGGTTATTATTTATATTATTATATTTTGCTGTGTGTGTTTATATATAGTAAATATATAGTAGTGTATAATAGTAAATATATATATATAGTAAATTATTATTGTCTCAGACAACTATAATGAAAGAAGCAGCATAGCTGTGGTAGTTCTGTCAGTGAAGGTAGAATGATGTTAGCGTCTTTGCCATCAAAGCATCAAAGATGCTGAAAAATGATTCTACTATTTGTGCCTCTTCTTTCACCCTAATGAAAGTGTGCCTGCAGACATGGCCGGTGTTTCGTTCGGGGTTGGGGACGGGCTCCGTGCAGAGAGAGAGAGAGAGAGAGAGAGTGGCAGAACGAGTATTACAGAGGTAAACCCGATTATGGGCGGAATGTGAATTAGATTTTGTAACAGATGGTGGTGTTGAAAATTTAAGATGCTTTGCGGCAGGGGAAGGCGACAGCAGCTCGGCGCGTCTCCATGCGAGCGGGGGTGATAGACAGCTATAACTCAGGACAATCCTGCCTTGACAGCCAATTTCAAGAATCTGATCTGGTTAAAGACATGGCTTTCACCGGTTCACTCACCAAAAAACAACCACCATTTCTCTCTCTCCCTCCCTCCCTCCCTCTTTTTTCCCGCTCTCAGCACCTCTTTTACACGCCTGTCATATTTCCTGGAATAAAATCCTCTTTAACCATCTGTTTAATAGAATGTGTTTTTAATCTCCATTTTTTAACTCCCGTTATTTTTTATTATATTTACGTGCAATTTCATTTCTTTGAGACTGCGGCTCATCCTCGCTTATCTGCTCTCATGTCCTGTTGGGGTTGAATAGATGGGTGCTGCGCTCCAACAGCAGTAAAGCAGTGATTTTAGGCATATTGCTTATTGAAAAATGCCAAAGCTTATTTGCTCTGCCCTGTTCTTTAGGGCCTGTCACTGCCGAAGAAGCAGACGTTCGCTCCTACCCGCAATAACGTCAGATAATGAAATAATGATCACGTCAAACTTCACAAATCCCTGGTTTTGTTTTCAAACTCTAGTTTGACCTCTTACGCTGACAGCAATTCGACTGGACTGACAGTTTTTGCTGAACTTTTTACATATATATCTTATTTATTTTTTAGCTTTATATGCATGTAAGTGTATTTGTGAGTGTGTGTGTGTGTGTTTTGTTTGTGCTGTTGAGAGGGACATCTTACCTGATAAAGCAGAACACTTATCTGCCCGCACAGGAAAATGACCTAAATCATCAAGATTTTCATCTACGAGTTTGCCAGGGTCTGTCAAACACACACACACACACACACACACACACAAACATGACCCTTATCAGGTTTGGACATCTTAACCCTCTACTGTTGTCAGCGAACAAGAGAGAACAGCTTTATATATATATATATATATATATATATGGAAAAAAAAAAAGCAATATATTTTTTGAAGATTTTAATTTGTTGCAGAGACTTAAGATATAAATATACATTGTTATCTCTCTGCATTTACAATATTGTATTAGGAGCTTTGCTAAGGGCTACTGGTCGTCCTGTAGTATTTATTACACAGCAGAGCGTTAGCTCCTCATCTCCACTGGCCTGCCGCTGGCATTTTTACGGCAGCTTGCTCCATTGTACAAATGTGTTTTTGCCATTATCACATTGATTGCATGTAATCAGAGGTGTTATTTTGCAGGCGTCCATCGACAATGAAGTGAATTACTACTTTCCAACCCAGTAATGTTATAACAATTGATCTGCCCATACAGCCGGAAAAGGCAACCTGTTTCGCATGTCTGTGTTTCTCATGCGGGAACAAGTGTAATCAGTATCCCGTCAGTACAAAGGCAATTTAATAAGGTTTAATTGAATATGTTACAGCTTTCTGTTTAGGAATGCATTTTAAAATATTTTGTACAATTAAAGTTATTTAAAAAAATAATACTTGGGGGTACAAAAACAGAAAAAAGATGCTTTTATTTTTTTTCCCTAATTATTATTTTTAGTATATATAATATGTTAAATTGAAATATTTTAAATACATTTCAGAATTTTTATTTGGTATGTCACACTTTTACATGTTTACTTTATTACAGAATATTTCTTTTTTCATTTTGCCTTAACGAAGGTATTTTTTTTTTCGAAAACATTTTTCTCACACATCCAGCGCTATATGCATCTAAACAGTCGATAGCTCTCAGAGCAAGTTTTGTTTTAGCGTTTAGCAGACTATGCTGCCTCCAGCTATCTGTGATCACACAGACTTACTGCTTCCGGCAAAGAGAGAGAGAGCGAGAGAAACTCTCAGTGGCTGCACCTTAATGCAATGATTATATGTTTGCCTCTATAGTTGTCAGAGCACTGGATCAAACAGCCTAATGACACCTTGTCATTGCCAAGTGGCTGTGTTTTCCAAAATTGTTTTCCTGCTGATTTGTGACACCTTGCCTGAGCACATAAAATAAGAGAGAGTCGACAGCTAGAGGAAAACAAAAGGAAAACAATAATCTCTTTGGTTGCAGAACCCCTCTGAATTTTAACTTTCAACAAATAAACGGCTTAAATATTTGAAGTCCGGATAAGATCAGGAATACACTTCTGTCCTTTGTACAGTGACTGCACATCTGAGACGTTTTGTGTTACTCTCTCGGAAATGACTGGATGTGACTTTTCTTTGAGGTTTTTCTCATTACTGAAACGGAATGATTATTGGTCATGATTAGAGAAAGTTATATTGTTGGTAATGACAATAGAAAGCAGGGCTGAACAACTATTTTGCTGGCCTGGTTTGGCCAGTTGCTCAAAATTAATAAAAAATTTTTTTGTAGCAATATGTTTTTTAAATCTTCCACGTCAGAAACATTCTTAATTTTTTTAATGTAATTTTTATTATATTATTTTTCATTATTTATGTATTTATTTGTTTTTAATTTGCAATAATACATTTATATTATACATTATAATACGCTTTTATCCAAAGCGACAATGGAAGCAATCAAAATGAACAAAAGAGAAATAATATGCAAGTGCTATCGCAAGTCTCAGTTAGCTTAATGCATTACACACAGCAAGGTTTTTTTTTAAATTATATAATAAAATAAAAAGAAAATAGAATAGAAAAAGAATAGAGCAAGCTAGTGTTAGAGGCCTTTATATATATATATACTGTATATAGATAGATAGATAGTAGCTATAATGCAACTGAAAAAGAGCTATACATTTTATTTACAATATTATACAATATTTTTCTTAATGATTTTAACCTAGTTTTACTGATGATTCCAAGACTTCTATAAATCATTCTAGCCATTTTTAATAACCTCATTTGTGTTAGCCAGCTTATATAAATCAGCAGAATTCACAGCAACACAATTCAGCTAAAAAAAACAGGAAAAGACAAATGTTGTTTGTTTGTTTAAAAGATCCCAATAAGTTTTTAACTAGAACCTTATCGTAGCGTTTTGTATAATTTACGAGAAATTTGCAAACTCAGGCACTATTTATAATATTGAATCACAATAATGTCTCTAACAATAAAGAACAACCGATTATGTCTTGTGCTTTTTTTTTCATCTTGTCTCTCGGCTGACTATCGCCTGCCTTTTTTCTACCCTTCCACTTGACGATTATTATTTCCATTCATAAGCTTAAACTAAATTCCACTGCTTTTCAGCATAAGAACTCCTTTTGTTAATGGCACACTGTGGGATTGAAGCTCGGCGCCAGGCAGTGGTGAAAACAGATAAAATCATTACCTCTCAAATAGTCTCTTCTCTGTCGGAAAGGGCTTTCTTTTCTTCTAAAATATAGGCTTTAGAATTCCATTTCTCTTAGAGCTAATGTGAATTTTACTGCCTCTAATTTTGGATTCAAGTGCGGCCTAGAATAAAAATCCCCCATCTGACAATTGAATTTATAGAGAGTTGTGAATATTGCAGGTTTGGATTAATAGAGTCATAGAATTTCAAAGAGCAGGAGAAAGAGAGCAAGAGAAAGAGAACGCTAATAACTTTCAGTCAAAGTTATAGAGCAGGGTGTCTCCTGTTGAGAGCCTTAAGAGCGGCGCTGTAAAGCACGAGGGACTCTTACAATGCTGGCTCTTTCCTCTTTTGTTACCCGCTGTTTTGACTTCACACTCTCTGTGTCACTCAGGACAGGAGGTGGGTTTCTCAGCCGCCCCACAAAAACCAGTTTGTCTCCGTTACCCAAAATAGAATGAGAGAATATGTTGCGAGTATAAACAGTCTGTGGCGCTTGTGTTTTCACTGATTTTAACTGGCTTTACACTGTGTATAAATACACAACACGCATCCTTGACATTACTGGAATGTTCTAGAATACCTTTGTGGCCCTCCGCACACCCCAGGACACCTGTCTGCGAGTACGAGTATGAGTGTGTGCGTGTGTGTCGGTGGTGCATCAGTAAAAGTGTAATAGGAGCTTTTTCATAATCGATTGCCTCTCACTGCAATACAAGGAAACAGGTGCCTTGACTCAGCACATTTTGAGCTTTTACACCAGAACGCATTAATAGCTATACGTTCATCTATTCTTAAGATTGCAGTAGTGCAACGTTTTGTCTTTTATTTTATTTTATTTTTTCATTGAGTTACCCCGGACCCTGATACAACAAATGACAGTTAATAATTTGAGTACTATAAAACACTTTTAACTGGGCCAGCTCTCGTTTGTTCTTGGCCTGCCAATATTTTCACTGGTCTCAATGCAATATAATACATTTTAGTGTTTTATTTGATTTAATTAATCATTGTTGCAAAATCCTCATGTGTTAGCCAGCTAGATCTTAGCCATGTTTAAAATAGGTTCATAGTGCAAAAACATTTTCTCATGTGTTACATGTAATTTTTTCCAATATATGTTGTTTGATCTGCTTCTGTAAAATTCTTTTGAATATTAAGGTGGTCTGGTTTCTTTAAAGATCTCCCTCGTTCACTCTCACACTCTCTCTCTTGCTCTCTTGCTTTATGGGCCTCAGAAGAAGTCATCTTTTACAAGCTGACCGGATTTTAGAGCCCTCATTTAGAAGCGGGCTTCCTTAATTAAAAAGACCTTTGTGTGGTCTTCCAGACTGCCTCTTTTATTTGTCCCCCTCCATCTCCATGTTAAAATGGTCCTGATGTGTTGCCTGTATAAATCCTCGGTGATTTTCTTTCCGTCTCTATTACGACTTTGTTCCTCCGCCATCATCTCGCTTTTTACACACCTTACCGCTAATGCAGTTAAGGGAAAATAGAGAGCGCGTTTGAGCGTGACCTCACACTCGGTCTATTTGAAATCACAACCCCCAAAACCTTTGAGGATTTTAGAGAAACAAACAGTCCCTGAACGATCACATTTTGCTAAATGTAGATACTGAAGTGCAGCTAATTGACACGGTTTGGTGAAGTGGCGCTCTCCACCCCCACTACGCCCTGCAGGACCCAGCTCAGGGTCTTCTGTATTGTTGACAGGGGAAACGGTTAATCCACTCTTGCAGGCCTTGAAGCCTCCTGTAAGACAGAGCAGAGATATCTATTAATTACAGCGCTCATTAATAGGCCTCTCTCCCAGGGCTGTGTGGGTGGAGGGGTGGTTCAACTAAATGGGTTGGCGGTATCGAGCGATGTGGGCTGGGCGGGTGGGGTGGTCGGCCTCCTCTTTTGTTTGGCTTTGAAGAGTCTCTGCTTTTGACTGTGTGGGTGCCTGTTTGTGTTACTGGATTGATACTGGATGTTTGTGTCTGTCTAGCTGATTTTTTGTTTTCTGTCCATCGATGCGTGTGAGCGTGCGTGCGTGTGTGTGTGTGTGTGTGTGTGTGTGTGATGGTGACTGGCCACGGGCGAGGATGATGGAACTGCTTTGCGCCTCCGCACTGATTAGAGTCATGTAGAACAAGTTGATATTGACTGGAAAGTGAGTGATGGCGCTGAGCTCTCCGTACTGTCCCTCTCTCTTCCGCCCTGCAGACGCTCATCTGTCATGGTGCATTTGATCACCGGATCCCACCTCTTGATCCACAATCACAAGAAAAGGCCTTTAGCACTTTTTGGTGGAGATAGACAATTTTGGTCCAGGAGAAATGACAGGATTTCACTCATGCTTTGTAACTCGACAGTAAATAACAAATGAATCTGAATGGTCCGGTATACAGTATATTTGTGCATATATACAAAAGATAAATATATACATTATAATCAGTTAGAACCTGACTCCACTAAGATTCTTTAAATATGACAAATAATGCCAAATGCATAAAATCTCATGCATATAAATATTCATTTAAATTGATAGCTGCCAGAAATTATTTATATATTTAAAATGATTAGGACATGTCTGAGTTGGTTGTGGCACATTTCTTTAGAACTCAATTGGCTGCACGCTATGCTAGAGTAGCGATGTTAGCTCTCCTCTTTACAGCCTTGTAGATATACAACCACTCAGACACTTTAGTGAGGCCCAAGGGACTGTGGCACACTGGCTCTCATATGCCTCTCCTCTTATGTTTCCTCTCAGAGAAGTCATTAACATGCTAAAAAACTAGAATTCTGAATTCACAATCAGGGCTTTTTTTAGCTGCCGAATCCTCTGTTCTCTCAGGCTAAGGCGCAGGTGGACCCATGTGCAAAATGGAGAGTTGCTGGGGGGCTGGGATGTATGTTTCTATTTCTTTTGTTTTTCTCAATGACTTGGTGTTGGTGACATATTTTAAGTTGCCTCTGCTGAAAAGACCATTTTAGTCTAGCCTGAATTTACCAGAACAGGAGCATCAGACAGTCATTTTCTTGGTCGGTCATGTTCACTAACACTTGTGTGTTTGTCTCATTATGTTTTGTCCATGTAGGCTGCTCTGCAGAATGTCCAGCAAGGACCGCCACATTGAGTCGAGTTGCCCCTCCTACATAAAGACGGAACCTTCCAGCCCTGCCTCACTGACGGACAGCGTAAATCACCACAGCCCCGGCGGCTCCTCAGACGCCAGCGGTAGCTACAGCTCCACCATGAACGGCCATCAGAACGGTCTGGACTCACCCACTCTTTACGGCCCAACCGGTGCTCTGGGTCCCAGCGGAGCTGGAGCCAAGCGTTACGAGGACTGCTCCAGCACCATCACGGAGGACTCGCAGATTAAATGCGAGTACATGCTGAACTCCATGCCCAAGCGCCTGTGTCTGGTGTGCGGGGACATCGCCTCCGGCTACCATTACGGCGTCGCCTCCTGCGAGGCCTGCAAGGCCTTTTTCAAGAGGACCATTCAAGGTTGGCTTTTACCCTCATTCAGCTAAAACTTCAGCTAGGTTCAGGTGGCAGGCCAAGGGGTCAGAGAGTGCAATACCTAGAATCAGCACAAAGCAATTCCATACGTCCAACATCCGCTGGCTTTACTCCACCTAAGCAGCTTTCCGTTCGGTAGACGTGTAAAGCCAGAGAGTGGTAATGCTCTGGCTTATTATGGTATTTGCTGCAAAGAAATAAACATTTCCTGTCTTATTCCTTCAGATTAACAAGCTTTATCAGTTATTTCAAGCAAGAGCTTAGAGGTATATAATTGAATATACTGGGAAGTTACCCATCTGCTAGTTTTTTAGTAGTGGCAGTGAAGCTCTGAGGAACAAAGTAGGTGCTGAATAAATGGGTCAAATATTATGCTCGGCCTGAACACATTCCAGAAGATGGGAATTTGACATATCGGTATGTTTCATCCCATTAGCCAATAAAACTCTTGGTGAATTCCAAAAACATCCCATCCAGCTGGACATTTATTGACTTCCAGACTGGCTGATTTTTGAGGGAAGGAGCACGGTTGGGGAGTTAAGGGATGCAGAGGCGTCAGGACCGCGGTTCGGCTGGGGGCATTGGGACAAGCGGTGGCACAGGCGCCATGGCCACTCAAATCACTGGCAGCTGGCATTCTGGTGGCACTCCTCCAATGCCACCTGACAACCTGCATCTATCACCTCCCAATTGAGCCACTCGTAGCCAGGCAGTGTGCAAAATACAGGAGGGGAACACCAAGAATCCAACCTCAGGAAGCCCAGAACATTCCCAAATCCGTTCCCTGCTTCATAGCCGTAGCATAAGGTCAGCCCAAGGTCACGTTGTTGCCATGTTCTGGTAATGAGCTTCATTGGCATTTGACTGCGACTGATGAATGATGGAAGTGTAGCGTTTAGTATGAAGACAGGCAGCGGAAGGAAGCGCTAGGCACATTTTATATCTTGTTTGAAACCTCTCGGCAGCCGCTTGAGTGATAGACAATGGACATTGCACTAATCGACTGCCACCTAACTCAAATCACATCACTCTATCCTGTCAGCGAACACACACACATACAGCCTCCTTTCCACTGTGTTGATAACCTGGACACAGCGCTCAAGCCATTGGCATTCAACTACTGGTAGGAAAGCACCTATATTAGATTGGCAAGGATTTTTCCCCCCTCGAAACATTCCCAGCTGGTTAACTTAAGACCACTCAACCTTCCTCAGCCCTCGTGAGAATCAGCTCGCATCTTCACACACATCCCCATTCCACATGCATTCCTCCCAATCCGAAGACCCTAATGGATTCTGGAGATTACCTGACTAATGAATATTGGAGCTCAGTTTAATGGACATGCATACTTTAAATACTGTTTCCTGTTGAATTAGCAGTCTTGAGCATTTAGCCCCCCTGCTCGCGCTGCTAATCTGCTTTTTAATGAGGAAACATCAGTTCACAGAAGAGAAGTCAATACAAATCAGTGTTTACAAAGTCTGATTAACTCTGAAATATTTCATCAGTGTGGAGGTCCCAGACGGGCCCTATGTTAATTGCATGAGTGCGTGTGTGAGCGAGTCTGTTTCAGCCCAAGAAGTGTGAGTGCACGTATTTGTGTTCTAATGGTTATTCTATAGCACAAATTCTCTCCATATACTAATAGTTACAACACTGCCATAAGCCGTTCCAAACCCTAAATTTGTTAAATTAAATTACTATATCTGGCAGGTAATTCTTATAATACAGCCAAAAAACTATTTAAATGCTTTTATTGTGTGCCAGATTACTCATTTGCAAGCTGTTGCAATAACAAGCATATATCATTGCTTTTTCCCCTCTCGTAGCATCGTAATGCTTAAAGAACACACTGTAATAGTCTTCTCTATGCCAGGAATCGTAGTAGCAAACTTGTGCCTCTCTGTGTGTGTTGATGTGGGGGATTGGTAGGATGAGGAGCCGTGTTAGTGGTCACCGGCTGATTGGAAGTTCACACAGAGGTGAATTGTGACCTGCAGGTCTTTGTTTAGGTTTAGTAAAGTCTGGCCTGCCTGTCTGCCTGCCTATGCAGCTTCACACAGCTCTGTGACACATGACCTCTGAGGAGAGCCAGTGGCGCTTTCCTGCGTGACCTTTTGCACTCTGTGTCACACACACATATGTAGACTTAATGGGAAGTGATTGCTGTATTTCAGTCTCTTCTGACAAATTGAGGTTGGGCTTGCACTTACAGTATTGTATTTGTTAAGAGTACATCAATACATTTCTAAAAGATTTTTTTATTTTTTTTTATTCAGCAACAATGCATTAAATAGATCAACAGTGACAGTAAAGCCATTTATAATGGTACATTTAAAATGAATGTTGTTTTGAACTTTTTATTCATGAATTAAATCATAAAAAAACTATCATAGTTCCCACAAAAATATTGCACAGTGATTGATGGTAATATTTAATAATAATAAGAATAGTAGCAGTAAACATTTCTTGAGCACCAAATCATCATATTACAATGATTCTTTTAAATTGTGATAATATTTAACAATACACTGTATATTGCACGGCATATAACTTGTTTGTTTGTTAACTGCCTCAAACTTTTATATGTGTGTATAAGATATTATATTGTATGCTATTTCTTTCTGGATTGCTAAAGGAATAAGGTTTTGTTGGCAGTCATTAAACACTCTCTGTTCCTTCTCTCTACATGCCTCGCCACAGGAAACATTGAGTACAGCTGCCCCGCCACCAATGAATGTGAGATCACCAAACGTAGAAGGAAGTCCTGCCAAGCCTGCCGCTTCATGAAGTGTCTGACCGTCGGCATGATGCGAGAAGGTGAGAATAATAAAAAAAAATGCTTGGGGTGGGGAGGAAATGCACACTTTATCCATTGTCCAACTGTATTTCTCATTCTGAGGAAATTCACAGGTTTCCATAAGGGGGAAAATAAAGTAGAACAGGTCTAGAATGAAGTCAAGGTTGAAACTGAAGGGCCGGTTGGCCTCGTGCCCCGAGGGCCACTCACGGTCAGCCAAACACCATCTTTTGTCTTGGCCTCCAGGCCCAGTTCTAACTAACAAGACTGGTTATTATTTAGAGAGCCGGCCTGTGAGGCATTTTCTCAGAGGTCTGCCAAACGGACAAGCAGTTATTTTCAAACCGCCGCTCTCCTGTGGAAACACAGGCTCTGGCTCTCCAGGCTTTCCCGCCTTTGATGTTAAAAGTTTACTGAGGAGCCAGCCGAACTAGCCTTTAACCTTCACACAGGAAAAAAGTCCTTTCTGATATCTTCAGCAGCAGAAATGGGGCACGGCAGCTCGTTTCTCCGCTTCTCATTCAGGTGGACAGGAAGTGTTTTGTCTGCTTCNNTGGCAGAAATGGGGCACGGCAGCTCGTTTCTTCGCTTCTCATTCAGGTGGACAGGAAGTGTTTTGTCTGCTTCTGAAAGAATCGGCGTCATAGGTGGGAGAGGGAAGACTTGAGAGAGAATGAGAGGTAGGCTATGCTTCTGTCACTCACAGAACAGGACCTCTTAGAGACGCAG
>SCHK01284739.1:0-14057 GCA_004124795.1 Poropuntius huangchuchieni
GTAGTTGTTAAGTTTAGGTATTGGATTAGGGATGTAGAATACGGTCATGCAGAATATGTACTATGAATATGGGTTTATAAATACTAATAAACAGCCAATATGTTACTAATAGGCATGCTAATAAGCAACTAGTTAATAGTGAGAATTGGTCCCTATACTTGAAGTGTTACCTATTTTTTATATAAACATCTAGACCATGCAAATACTCTTGTTTTGAGGGCACTTCTGATTATCAGTCTGAATAGCAGTATGAGTCTCAGCAGTAAGGACACAGAGACACTGATGACAGATTTTGTCCCCCTGTGGCTCTAAACCATCTTTCTTTGCAGCCAGCCATCTGGCTTAGTTTCCACAGACACCTCCAGCCATTCAGCTGAGAGAAAAATATGTGAGGAAAGGCACATTTGGGAAGGAAGAGAAACAGGGAATGACTTATTAAGGGTCAATATTAGAGAGCCTGGCCACTGTGTGCTGTGTAAATATCTCAGTAAAATGTAAACCAGCCTTTATGTTTGAGGGTAAATGTGTACTAATATGAAGGACGAGTACTAAGATCACACTGAGCTAAAGTTCAAGCATGGGTTTCTAAAAGTGACACCATTAGGACCTGGGTAATCAAACAGGAAATGTCAACAAACATGCACAATATAGGTACAGGAAATGTATGAAAAGACACACACATATACATGAGGGTTTATACTGGTCCACAACTCTGGAATTCAAAAACCTTCATGCTGGTGTAAATATTCTTCTCTTCCACATCTTTGCCAATTTCCAAAATCAAAGGGTAGGCTACATGATATTGCCTTTAGACAAAAGACGGCACTGGAGTCAAAAAGGTTGAGAACCACTCATTTACATGTCTGGCTAGTTGGAATACCAGCTGGTAGGAACCTGGCTGGGCTCAAAGACCATCTTGGGCCTGAAACTATCCTCTTAACATGGTTGGTTAGGCATTTACATGGTTAATTACAGTCATATACCCAAATGAAGAAACTACCTAGTAGTACAAATAAGGTCTAAAATTAACAGAATTAGTATGAACCTTCAACATTTCTATCACAGACCACATACTAAAGTCATGTTAAATAGTCATATTAAGTGAATAAACCTGTATTTAAGTAACTTAACACAGATTTTTTATGTCAGCACCTCTATTGCATTCATTTTCTAAATCTGTATTTTTGAAAAGCTTATCAATATTCCTTGAAATATGAACAACATTAGTTGTACTGTAAACCTCTCTGTAGCCTTGTTGCTAACACCAACAATCATTTACAAAACAGAAGGATGACAAATAGAGTGACGGGGAGGCGTGACCGGAGTAGAGCTTTTATAAAGCGTCTCTGGTCAATGAAACGGAAAATTGACCGGCAAGTCATGTTTACAGTCAGTATCCTTGGCTACGCTCAGGTAGTTATGAATAATCACGTAGCACAGGCTCTGAAGCTAAAAATAGCATCAGGTGTAGGTCCTGTGGCATCACTGAGAAAAGAAAAACATACCTTAAAAGGAAACAATACATTGAATTCAGTGGAAAAAAGAAGTCATGCCAGTTTCGAGTGGTCGAGCCAGTCAACTAGGTCAAGAGATGGTTTGGAACAGAGCTAACCAGCTCAACCAGATCCCTAAAATAGCCATGGTGGTCTACCAGCTTTAGGTAAACCAAGATGAATCGACCTTGGTCCCAACAACTGATTAACCTGGTTGAGAAGCTGGTTGGATTTTGCTTTTTCATTCTGACAGAATAGGAGACATGAACATTAGCATCAGCATTTTGAATGGCGTTTAATTTTGTTAGCCTTCAGCGGTGGGCTAAAGAAGCTTGATAATGGAAGAGTTTTAATGTTTGTTGTTTTATCCAGTCATACCTGCTTCAGACTTGATACAACAGCCCAATTTCAGTTTGCGAGTTATTAAATAAGGCGTAGGCTGACTAAAGTCTACTCACAATTTATGTGATGGCCCTAAAACTGAAGGCTTAAAATAGTTAATTCCAATGGGTAAAACAGGGCCATTCCTACAGATGGCCCCCTAGATCCCTCAGAGCATCAAATGTGAGCACATTTTTGGCTCACCAGAGACATACGTACAAGTTTAATCATACACTATTTCATTGTAGCAGTTAGTTAACAAGTCTTAAAACAGGTAAACTCAAAATATAGGCTACAGGGAATGTGGGTAAATAATCTGTAGAAGTGAGTTTGTTGCATGGGCACCAGCATCACAACCAATAGAATATTGCAGAAAGAGGTTCACTTCTATAATTCACGGGAATGTAATATATTACTGGTAGTATAAAAACAGAGGTGAGGCACTCATTTGAGCTCTTCAGTTAAAAAGGAAGACACAAACAATCACTTCAAAGCACTCAAATGCTAATCAATATCATTGCAATAAGCGATACTAAACCTAGAGCAATTAAGCTATCTGTGGCACTGCCAGTCAGGTTTAACGATGACAAAGAGCCTTGGCAGAGATTCCTGGCAAAGACGAAAGAAATGCAAGACACTGATCCTTCCTCTGTTTTTCCTAGAGCTCTGAACTTCAAACAGAATATTGCACAGAATCACAACAAAATACAAGGAATAGGACGAATGCTCTATTCAGACAATTTAAGGTTGCTGGGAAAAAAAATATATATAAATATGGGTGGAACTTTTTTACATTCAAATAAGAAAAACAAACATTTTGTGTTATGGGTTAAGATACTAACAATCAGTGACAAAATAGTGGTAAATACACTCAATAATACATTTCTTAGCTATTATATATATATATATTATTTATTTGGTAGTTTTTTGTGCAGGGTTTTTGAACCAATTCACTTGCTACTTTTGAACAGAATTAACAAACACAACCTGCAGAGAGAGAGGAAAAAAAAAATTTCAAAAGTGCAGCATGGCCAAACAAATTCAATTAGTCTTGGTCTTTTTTTCTTTTGAGGCATTTCACAATATACACTCAAAAATAGAATGAAAGTCCTCAGGACACAAAGCCCAGCACGTCCACACTTTAAAACAAATGTCTTTTATTTGCTGTGCTACTCTTTTTAACTGATTAAACGCTACACCCTACAGCAAAACTGTCTGAAATGTGCTTATGTTTTATGATAGAGCAGCTGCTCCATTAACAAAGCTGGGGGTAAACAAGACTTGTTCCATTTGACTACATGTCACTGCTCCTCTTGGGCCTCACAATTTGGTATCCAAGCAACCAACTGCTCAACAGAGAGCAACTTTGCCAAAGGGAGGCAGATCGGCTTTGAGGAGGGACATTAAACTCCTCTGACAGCTCTTGTGGCATTGTGGAATGCTGTTCTTTTGAGACTGCCAGTAACAGGTCTGACACATTTCTATACAGGCATGATTTTACACAGATCTCAATCTCCCATCACCATTACAGGAATTTCAGGGCCTAGTTATGGAGCAAGTAACCAGTCATGTGGCTGGTAGCTACTTATACAAGTCTTAAAAGTTATTAATCTATTTTTTTAAGGATATAAAAACATAGACTGGTCTAATTTAAATCCAGAAAGTCTAAACATAGAGAGCCCCTGGATTCCCAAACCTTATGTCTGTAATGATGCCCACTAGAATATGGGCACTTTAGCGCTTTCTAATACAGACTTACATACAGGTTCCAGCACAGTTGCGTCATGTTTTAGTAGACATCATAAATAGAAAGATATAATGAGGAACAGAACTGTTCCAGACACACTGTGTCTTATGTCAGAGTTTATCCGCAGTGCATCAGTGATAATCTCTATCAGTAAACATAGACATTCAGTAAACCATAATCATACATACATAATTACAGTGTAAAAGATACGGATGCATCAAAATAGAATTACCGAACAGCTTGTAATTGTCAATACCAATAACCTTAAATAAATACAGTTGTATTTGTAATAATTTCAAATGAAGTAGCTCTAATTAGCTAATTAATTAATAAAAACGCTCAAAATATAGTCACGTTTTATTAAATTTGACACAAGACAGATGTTTAAAAAATTAAATATGGAATTTACGATGCATATATTCAATCTGACTACTTAAAGGGTTACTCCACCACAAAATGAACATTTTGTCATTAATCACTTACTCCTATATCGTTCCAAACCTGTAAATGCTTCATTCATCTTTGAAACACTTTTTAAGATATTTTGGATGAAAATCAGGAAGTTTTTGACTGTCCCATTGACTGCCAAAGAACTAACACTATCAAGGCCCAGAAAAGTATGAAAGACATCATCAAAATAGTCCATCTGTCATCAGTGGTTCAATCTGAATTTTATGAAGAGACAAGAATACTTTTTGTACGCAAAGAAAATTAAAAAAATAAATAAAAACAGCATACGCAGTTTGCGTCCAGCGGATTTTCTCCAAAATGGCGCTACAGTGATGCAGAGGAGACACAGAGGAAACAAATTATTGAATAAAGTCGTAAAGTTTGTTCTCTGCATACAAAAAGTATTCTTGTCACTTCATAAAATTTAGATTGAACCACTGATGGCAGATGGAGTACCCTGACGATGTCTTTCATACTTTTCTGGGCCTTGACAGTGTTAATTCTTTGGCAGTCAATAGGACAGTCACAAGCCTCTCGGATTTCATCTAAAATATCTTAAATTGTGTTCCGAAGAGAAATAAAGCTTTTACAGGTTTGTAACAGCAGTGATTAATGACAAAATTTTCATTTTGGGGTGAAGTAACTGATGAGTGCATAATTAGAAAAGTCTAAAACACAAATCAATGTTTTTGTTGTAGGGCTGTCAAGATTTTCACTACATGACAACAATAGTATTGTGTTTTTATTAATTAATTGCTTTTTTTCCGTTTTATGAAAGGTGGCAACCAGTGTTAAAATGCAACATCACCACCTACACTGTTGGAGGGTCAAACAGAGTTACTGGTGCTGGATTTATTTAAAATTGTATTAAGTGTGCAGTATTAACATATCTATATTTTATTATCAATTTTATGTTGCTAATGTGCAATCAAAAAAAAACACTGGAGTGCTCCAGAATTAATGGTCTCGAAAAATTTGTATAAGTACACTTATTTTAATACAGCGCTCATGACGTGAGACACAGAAAAAAAAAAACAGCAATAAATGACCTCCATCTGCCAAATAAACAATTAAAATGAGCAGCTGGAATGTGAGAACCATCACATCAACAGCCTTCAATATACAAGTGTGTTTTATTATCGGTGAAACAATGAACATGGAAAATTAAATATTGTTAACGCAGATGATTCATATTGAAACAAGCTCACACAAACAACGCTAAAAAAAAAACAAAAAACAATGGCGCAAACTTCGTTAATTTTAGCCAATAACACATTGCCAATATACTGTGTGCCACTAGTTAAAGAACTTTGAAAAAAACTGGAAGTCAAAAGTAAGAATTATGCCGAAATCTGCTTCAAGGAACAAGCCTGTTAAGTCGGGCCTGCCAAACTTGTGTGTGGCACCTGTCGTTTCCCATGGGAATCTATTCTGTACTTCATTTCGCACCTGTGTGACTCTCCAACACCTCCAATGCACATATAACAGCCTGCCAGCAGACGCCTCCTCATTTCTGCTCCTAGGCTGAATGTATTTCTTCCGTATTTACTGATTCACTTGGCAATCCATCTCTAAAATAGGTCCCAGTAAGGCAGCAAATCCAACTTCACTTGCAGGCAAAGATAAGAGGCTAGTGTGCCAGAAGTGCTCCCAAGATAAGCCACATTTCCTCCAGAGCTTTGCTCAAGCTAACCTCCAAGAGACAAGTTCAGTATCATTCATGATATTTTCCATATTCATTCCTACCCAGTCCTTAAATTTTCTTGTCCTTGGAAGATGCCGTGCTAAGTCACCATGCAATTATTTGGGTTGTGCTAGCATGTTTGCTATGCTAGGAAACTAAAAAGGAAAGCCCACTCCCTTTTTATTTCTAGCTAAGTCTAAAGGATTGTTTTGACATATTTTAACATCTACATTGACCACTGTTTGGAAACATTTATTTAAGTTCAGAAGAACATTTCAATTTGTGAAGGCACGTCTTCATTTCAATCTCCCAAATGTAACATTTCAATTATTTCACAACTTCCCACAATCTTTGAAGTAAATGTTGATCAACTCCCAATTACGTCATCCAAAATAATGGTACTTTGTTCACTGGATCACTTGGTAAGGGCACAAAATACAGAAGACAGAAGCAGGTTGCCTTCTAAAATTCATCTACAGAGAGAGAGAGAGAGACTGAGAAGAGAAAGCAGCAGAGGCGGGAACGGCCTGTCTGCTCTAGTTGAACATCAAACACGGCTTTTCCAGCCAGACTTCCCCTGAACATCCGTTGAGAAGAGAAAGAGAGACTCTAAACAATACCCGGAAAACATACTGAATCATTAACCAGTGGACACTTTGATTTCTTATAAGGCCATGGGAGGTGAGGAGCAGTCAGATTTAAAAAGCTGAACAAATAAAAATTACGTACAAAGGAAATTTCTTGTGGTTACGACAAGAACCAAATTCCCTCATGTTGTATATCTATATACTTAACTACATTACAGAACATACTTCCTCAACTGCTGAGAAGCAAGCCCATCATCACATGCGGTGCATACTAGGAAAGTACAGGAAACCACAAAAAGAGTGTCTGAGCACATGAGCTAGTTGTGACTTCCCATGGCATCCCACGGTTTTGTTGAGAAACTTTTACTTCAAACTCTAAAAAAACAAACATTTCAAATCTCCAAAAAGTAGCACAACAAAAGTCTAGAAAGTAGAACTAGAAATAACAAAAGAAAAGCATGGAATAGCTAAAGGAAGCACAAAGAAGGATCAAGTGACACTGAAGACTGGAGTAATGGTTGTTGAAGATGTGATTTTGCCATCAAAGGAATAAATTTCATTTTAAGATACATTAAAGTGACGTAATATTTCACAATATTACAGTTTTTACTGCATTTCGATTAAACAATGAGCATCCCAAATGCAGTCCTTTGTCCTCCTGTATACAAACCTGTAGCTGCAGAATGGAGCACAAAGCAACATCTCCTGCTTTCAAAAAGACTGCTGTCACCGGCAGCAGGCTTCAGCTATATCCCTTTATGTTCATCCAACGACCACAGCTTCCTTGGTCAGCTATAAATAAACCACCATTCAAGCCTGGCCTGCATGACAAACGGCTGCCATTCACCCCACCTCAAACAGAATACATAACTAGCCAATACAAAACCAGTGCAAAAATCTCACCCTCACTTGTGGAGGCAACTCTATAGAAAGAAAGTGATCCATTTAAGGGATTAGCCACTTCCAGAATAAAATTTAAAGATAATTTACTCAACCCAATGTCATCCAAGACGTTCATGTCTATCTTTCTACAGTCAAAAAGAAATGAAGGTTTTTGAGGAGAATTCCAGGATTTTTCTCGATACTTCAATGGACTTCATTGGGGATCAATGGACTGAAGGTCCAAATTGAAGGTTTCAATGCACCTATTTTATAAATGTCGATAAAAAAAAGTGTTGCAAAATGACGGCGTTTCCATTAACCAATGTTACACAACTAAAACAATTTTTTTTTCACTCATGATACGTCAAGGCAACGGATTTTGCCTATATTTAATGGAAGGAGGCGTATGCGTGTATCTTTACAGAAGCAGCATTAATGGCAGGGAAAGCCCCTTATACTTGAGAGCGGCCACATATTAAGTGTTTGTTGGTGGTTATTATGAATTGAAGAATGGTCATATGACATTTTACATACACCATGTGACCTGTAAATGCGAAAAAAAACAAAAAACATTTCTATTCCAGTTTTGTGAATTATTCCTTTTTCGTCTTGCCTGAAAAACCACCTCATGTGAGCGTAAAGACGTTTTTGCGATATATATGGGCATTTTTGTGAAATTGACACGTTTCCATTAGCCGTATTTTCAATTCACAATTTGAAGGTTAATGGAAACGCACCTACTGTGACTACATAATATGTGAAGTCGTGGATGCATATTGCACAGTTAGTGCAAGACGAGCATCAGTTGTTAAAAAGTATATACATTTTTATTTATTTATTTTTTTTTTTTTTTGAAAATTACAGATTGTTTGGCTAAATAAGACCCTTATTCCTAGACTGGGATTGTGTAGAGCCCTTTAAAGCTGCATTGAAACTGCAGTGTGGATCTTCAACCGCCCTTTAACAAGTGCAAGTGACATTTCCTGTCGATCCGAACACCTCATTTTGGAAACTAATCAAAAAGCAAAGCTTATCAAAATGAGTAAAAGATGTAAACATCTTACTGTTGTGTTTTTGAGGAAATAAGGAAGATGAAGCGAGAAGAACAAGGCCACATTTGTTCAGTTCTTCGGTGTAAGCAGAAGCGAAAGAGTGTGCCCTAACTAGTAAAGCTACTAGTTTAATATAATACTAGATGAAATATGTCAACAAGAAATCCTACACTATTGACTTTGGGATGATGCAACCGGAAGTTCAAAAACGCTTACTCATTTCCGGGTTAGAGGACTCATTCCTTTGGCCTTCTGCACTCTATTGTCTCAGTGTTTTTTCTTACTCAGCATGGATCTCAGCTCCACCGATTTAAATGACCATTAATGCCTCCATTTACCAGTTTTCTTCAAGGCTGTCTGCAATTCTACGATCCACCTGGGACAAAGAGCATCTGCTGGAGAAGACTAAGGCACGCTGATTCAGACACAATTCTCCACGCGTATACTTTCAGCAGTTGGACTTAAACCAAGCTTTACCACCTTATAATGAGCCTGCAAAAGCAAAAGGGCTAAACATAATGTGTTACCGCTAAATCAGACCATGCATTCAGAAAGGGGAACGCTGGCACACCTTACAAGCTGTAATGACTTACAATCAGTTTCTAAAAGTTCTGGTTGCTAGGATACATCGCTGCCACAGAGGCTGGAAATGAGACTGACAGCAAATCACGGAGAAAGAAAAGCGACTGAAATGAGATCAATTTCCTTTTCATATCAACCATGAGTCATGACACGCACCAGTCCAAAATAACATCACACCTGAGCATTGTTAGCAACAGATGGCATCTGGAAGAAGCCAAGAGATACTGTCTGGTCTTAAAGAGACAGAAAATTTCTTCAAGATGTTAGCACTGCGTTTGAATGGGGGTTTAGACCAGGGTAGGGTTGCAACAGCTGTTCATAAGTTATTCCATAAACTTGAACACAAAGTCCACTCTAGAGGCTTAGTAACTTCTAGCTAGTTTGTAACTAAATATGTAATCAATTTGGCTGCAACATGTGTTCCTAAAGGGATAGCTCACCCAAAAATGAAAATGCTCACCCTTTCATTCTCATTTACTCACCCTCAAGTTGTTCTAGTTTTTTCTTCTGCTGAAAACAAAAGAAGATATTTTGAAGAATGTTGGTAACCAAACAGTTGACTGCAGCCACTGACTCCCATTTATACAGAGTTATGTTTCAACTAAGTTTAAACGAACAGTTGACTTAATAATGAAAAATACTGTCACCATTTACTCATCCTCAATTTGTCCCAAACCTGAATGATTTTCTTTCGTCTGTTAAGCACAAAAGAAGATATTTTGAAGAATGTGGGTAACCAAACAGTTGACGGTAGCCATTGACTTCTATAGTATGGAAAAATATACTATGTAATCAATGGCTAGTAGTGAATTTATGTTATAACTTAGTGCCAATTTACATCACAACCGGGATTACTAGTTTTATGTCTAAAAACACATCAATTACCAAAAAAATCTTTGGTAAAAAAAAAAAAAAAAAAAGATCTGCAGGTTTGTACTGCTCCAGAGAAATGGTATCATAAACTAGTGCTTTAGAAAGCAAGCCAACATGCCCTNTTAAAGTTTTGAGATTCTTTGGATGAACTCTGCAGGTTTGTACTGCTCCAGAGAAATGTTATCATAAACTAGTGCTTTAGAAAGCAAGCCAACATGCCCTACAAGACAATAATACAGTTTAGGGTTGTTTCCATGTCCCAATAGTTACAGCTGATTGTCTCCCATTGAGAGGGGAAGAACTCTTTAAGTGCGTGCTTAAATTTAGGCCTGTGCTGAGTGGCCATGATGAGTAAGATCATGTAGTCATTACTAATACAACCAGAAACTTGAGAACTCTAAACATCATCAAATCATTCCTGTTCTTGTTGAGCAAGCAGAATCATTGTCTTTGGCCACTCTGGACGATGTCCCTGAAGGCCACTGTGAAGTTATTTAGGACAGCCATTTCTGTAAGCACAGCTCGAGTGTTACTTTAACATACTGTATTGCACAGAAGAAAGAAAGTCATACATGTTTGGAATAACTGTACTATAACTGTAAATCCTGAATTGGCACGCTATGGCAAAGTGCAAGAGCCATAATTATCTCCCTCTTATATAAGGCGTCATATTTGGTTGATGAAATCAGCACGACTGACTGTAAAATATATGGCTCTGTTTCTTAAAGTCTGTGTAAAGTCAATTTTGAGAATTGTTTGTAAACACATTATAAATGTTAGAAATGCATTGCTGAAACATGTTACAAAGACTGTGAACTATATAATACTTAATGGTGGAGTTATACCATTAAACAGTTTTTCACCATTTTCATGAGCAGGATTTTTTGGGGCGGGATTAAATCGGTGGCTCCATGACACAATGACGCAATTTGGATGATTCTACATCCTCACCACATCAGAGAAATTCTACACACATATAAATTCCTCACAGGTGAGATGAATTAGTTTGTTTAATTGCTAAAATTGCAAGTTATTTAAAACCAGTTCTATAAAACCCACACAGTCTGAATCTGCAAATTCACTCTTATTTTAGTATTACTGTATTTAAATGTTGACTGTTTTGAATTAGTTCTTTCATTTTTGTCATTATTAGCTTTTTAATATTTCTATTTAAGGTTTTTTTTTTCAGTTTTAGTCATTTTAACATCAACTTAAACCAAACTTTCGATATACTACAACAAATCCAATCCACTGTTTAAAAAAAATCAAACTGCATTATGGCCAACCTGAACTTTATTACATTAAAGACAAAAAAAGTACAACACTTTAGTATACTCCCAAAAGCAGAACTCAAGCAGAGGCAACTGGTCCCAAGAGAGTGCCCATTTAGAGACACCAGAGGGTGGGCATATACCTCCTCTGAGAAGTCAGGGCTGCGCCTCATGAGCCCGCTGTGCTCACTGGGGTGAGCGACAAGAGACCTGTGTGCTTCCTTATTACAAACCGCTACAAAAACATATGCACTTGCCTTTTTAACAGGTAGTGAGGGGAGAAACCAGTGAGACTTAGACTCTAGAGTCTTTAACCAGGAGCTCAATGCTATTTCTTCCAGTGCAAATACACATCTTTCTATGTAAATTAGGATTACTTAGTCATCTTATTCACAAAAGTCTTCACAGTTCGATTTGCTGAAAGTGTGTGTAGTTATCATTCTTAGTGTGAACAGACCTTTAGCATTTTAATCTGTCTTTTGAATGGCTTTGATATGAGGGTGGCTCTAAGAAGTGTGCTTTCAAGTGTGGACTAGTGACGTACTAACAGATGAATGGAACATAGTCCATTTGAAATCTTTGGCCACACATTACACATCCAACTGGCAATCATCAACCTTTGAAGATCAACCAGAATATTCAGTAAAGGCACTGCCTCTGGAGAAGAACCGTTAGGAACCGAATACAGCATTCGTCATTGGTTTAAAGACTGGCTGCGGACTATTAAAACGTTAGAAGTGGTCTGTGACTGGCTTCTACTTCCGATAACCATCATAAAGTGTTTTTAAAGTCAAAAAGTGTAATTTGTGCACCATCATCAAATGGGGAAAAAAACAAAGGTTTTTAAAAATGTTTCCTAAAAGCTCCCTCCATCGTTCATTGGTTAGCCAAACGCATAGCCACGCCCTAAACACACCATTGGTTGATCCGATGTTGCTGTTGCCAGGCTAGTTGAGCTGCTCCAACAAACAGAGAGCAGAGTTTTAAAAAGAGTCACCATGTTTACAATTTTCCAGATAGATAACTCTCCCTATTACGCTGGGATTTTTATTGTAAAATATAACACACTTCACCCTTAAAGGAATAGTTCACCTAAAAATGAAATGTATTTGGACCCCAATGTTATTTAAAGTATCTTATTTTGTGTTGACCAGAAGAAAGAAAGTAATGCAGGTTTTAAACAACATTGTGTGAGTAAATGAGGACAGAGTTTTTGGGTGAACTATCCATTTAATTATAGTGCCGTAAAATGCAAACCAGGAAACCAAGGGCTTTAGGACCTAGGAGCTGAAATTCTCACAGCTGTCTGGGAAGTGCCCTTACTGACAAAGCTATTTTAACTGCAACGGTTTCAGATTATACACTGTCATATTACGGCACAACATTTTGAGCCCAGCCTAGCAACCCACATCTTGCATAATCAGAAACAGATCTATATGGCTTCACTCCTGTTTTGGCTGAAGCTCAGGACGTAGTAATCCTGACAGCTCGTTTCATGATGTGCTCGGGCTAAGTTATTGATTCCTGTCACATTAAGAGGAGTTCTAGAGTGGACTCGTATCGGGAGAGGGCTCGTAGGCTTGACGCCTGCCAAAATCTCATTCAAAAAAGCTGGTGAAGCAGCATGCCAACGACAGAGCAAAGGGCACTAGAGCTGCAGACATAACCAAATAGACTTACAGATCAAACACCACCTTGTTTGCTTGGATTTCCATCCTTGATTTATCTTTATGACTATAGGTTAATGTTTTGAGGAATGTTGCCATTAAAGTAATAGTTCACCCAAAAAAAATTAGCTGAAAATGTACTCACCCTCAGGCAATCCAATATGTAGATAAGTTTGTTTCTTCATCAGAACAGATTTGGAGAAATTTGGCTTTACATCACTTGCTCACTAATGGATCCTCTGCAGGGAATGGGTGCCGTCAGAACGAGAGTCCAAACAGCTGATAAAAACATATCAGTAATCCAAGTAATCCACATGACTCCATCAATTAATGTCTTGTGAAGCAAAAAGATGAGCGTTTGTAAAAAGAAAACAAATCCATCACTAAGATTATATCCTTACAATCCATCATTATATTGCTTTCTCCAGTGAAAAAAGTCATCTCATCTGAATCAGGAGAGAAATATGCACAGATCAAGCACCTTTTACAAGTGAAAACAGGCCAAAACAGTTATAAGCGAACATATATCAGTGGATTTTAATGTAAAAGGGAACAAGATAGACTTTTAAAGGAAGCGTTACTTTGGATAATGGGCTCATAATTTGGCCAGAACCAATGGTTTAAAGTTAAACCGACAATAATGGATTTGTTTCTTACAAATATGTAGCTTTTCGCTTCAAAAGACATTAATTGGTGGATTACTGTGATGATTTTATGGACTCTCATTCTGACGGCACCCATTCACTGCAGAGGATCCATTGGTTAGTAAGTGATGTAATGCTAAATCTCTTAAAATCTGTTTCCAATCTACAATTGGTTGTGTGAGTACATTTTCTTTTTTGGGTTGACTATTCCTAACACTATCACTGCTGGGTCCCACACCAATAAAACATATTTAACATTTGTAAAAAATAAAAATAAAGAGGTTGAACAGGTAGGCGTTTCAAAAGAAATGTAAGAATGTCTACACTCCAGAATGACTGCATTTCTTGACTCATTCTTGCCCAGACTTGTATTAAGAGATGGGCAGCACCAGCTGAAGAGGTCAAAGAAGCTGAAAAGTATGATATGTGAGCAACGCCAAATGCTCTGGAGTCAGAATAGAGCAAGACTAATGATGTAGCTTAATATCTAAGTTGATAAAGGTCTTGCCGTCCATGTCTGGTGTATTTGCTCTATGACAACTAACTCCATGTGTCAGTAAACAAATTGAATGATAAGCTGCGTCAATCAGAAAATTTCTGCATGATCAGCAAATGTGAACGTTAATTCAAGTTTCACCGTCCTCTTACATCACATTGATAAAAACTGTCTCACTGTACATAAGTGAACTTTTTATCACTTACTTTCATGCATGGTAGCCAGGATTTTATTTGATGAATATTTCA
>SCHK01284832.1:0-21245 GCA_004124795.1 Poropuntius huangchuchieni
CCCCCACCTGAATAATTCAAGGCTTTTTAGGACCCATAATGCATCAGTTCACATGTCCCAACCAACCAAAAAGAGACTGAGCTTACCAAAGTGTAAACTTACTTCAAAGTATAAGGCAAACAAGAGCCAAAAATGTCTCTGGTCTTCTCAGACAAGGTTAATTTCACACAAAACCAAGTCAGTTTTGTGATTTATGAAATATTAAAGATATAAATCTTATCAGATTACTTAGGAAATGCTTTAACTGTGTTTTTTCTTTCAAGACTTTCAAACCACTTTTTGTGTATTGTTTAGTATTCCTTTAATTAAGCCTCCCATATGCTCAACATTTCACTAATTCATTATGTCACAAAGCAGTAGCATAATGTGGAAATGTAAAGTTGTCATAACTGTAAATGTTTAGCCACTGTCCTTAAGAAATTGTGTAACCACTGTAAACGACCAACAGTTGACCCAAGGCCTGATATTGTCCATCACTCGTACCTTCGTGCATTGTTTGCTTAGAGATGTCCTGTGTCATACTGCTTACTGTTACACAACAAAAGATACACCCTCCCCTTCCCAGTTTTATCCTTTGGATCCACCCATATCCCACTGGCAGCTTCTCTGGGACATTCTATCTCAGCTTGCTGGAAAAACAAGGGAGGTTACCATTAAATCGCCAACCTCCTTACCTCCAGACTCCAGAGAGGGGGGAAATACTATTAGTGACTGAAGTGCCGTTACACTTTACAGTAGGCTACAGGAAACATGGCTACTCAGATTGTTTACAGACAATGGAATGGTCAAAGTGTCTTCCTCTGCAAAATTAATTTGCTAGTGGTTTACAGACAAGCCATAATGTAGTATTTCTCCGTCCAGACGTCCAGATTTAAAGACTATAAAAATGTAATTGATTCTAATTAAACTGGAAAAAAAAGAGAGAGATTTATTCAGATTTAAATACCAGTTCTTTCTGTTTGGCTGAGATCTGGGAAAACATCCGTTTTTAAAGGCATTAAAAGCAATTTCTGTCATTTGTTCGGTTTGTCTGGCAAACACAATTGCCTTTTGTCCCTGCAATTTTAAAAGACATTTACATTTTTTTTCTTTTTGAAAAAAATTATTTTGTAATTTTAAAAACTAGAATAAAGCAATAATGAAACTGAACTTAACTTCCTTACGCCAACAAGGTTTATTTGCGAACGTTCGTTACAAAATACTCTCGTGGTGGCAATTCTATCAGTTTTACGTTTTGGCAAATTGATGGCAAAATTTATATGAATTAATAAGATCTTTCGATTTATTACAATTTGTTTACGCCCCCTGAGTGTTATATGTTTTATAAAACTGTACGAATTCATACAAAATCTCCAACTCATAAATAAAATAATTATAGGCCTATTTTATCATAAGTTCAAGGGTGGTTATATTTAACACAAAAACTGTTTGTTTGTTTCTTTCTTTCTTTTTTGTTATTTTTAAGTGTTCAACAAGGTTAATAAACAAGGTTAGTTCTTCCTAAAATGTTCACTATGCTTAATTGAGATTTTAATTCGGAGTCCATATTAGCATAACTAACCTTTACGACTGAAATAAGAATTGATCTAACTAGGCTACTAAAAAAAGCATAGATATTATCATATCCCTGTACAATTTCAGGCTACCGCTCTTTTAAAGAAAACATTTGTTCCTCCATTAAAAAAATCATCATAATAGCTACTTTTAAGACGCAACCCAACTTTCTTCAGACTTTAATGATTAAACCTTAATGGTGGGGTCACCGTGCCCCCCTAACCCACCATGATTTTCACCCTGCATTTAGAGTAGTTTGTTTCGTGGAAATTGTGCGTTTTGCACATCTTCACTTCCTGTTTGAATTAGGTTCCTATCGTAGGCTAATTGATTCCAGATAACGTGACTGTTTTGTTTAGTCCCGGAGGTCTATATTCTTCAGACCTTCGACCTCTGGAGTCTGCAGCATACATTAAATGAACAGTAATGTCTGATTTGGTCATTAAGTGTGTTGCGCTCCGCCCTCGCCTTCCTCTCTCTCAGCTCACTTCAGTCACGCGTCCGTCAGTGAGCGCGCAACAGGTCTCTCTCAGTGTCAAACTCAGAACTGTCTGCTCTTCATCCGTCTCTGCAAGGTTAAGGATTTTAATGAGCACAACTGTGTCGTATTATCGTGATGAGGATTTAAGGAATTTCTGAATTTTGGTTTCATGTCGGGACGGTCCAGCGTTACTGTCGGGCGATGGCAAAGACATCTCATGTGCTTTTTGTCGTCGACATCCTCTTTACCATCAACTTGGTTATAGGTATGTCATAAGCGTCTCTATATATACAAAACACACTCGGATATTAAATATACAAGTGCTTACACCAGCATTAGCCTACCTTTCTCATCATAATAAGCAACCTATTGTTAATAGGCAATTAATCGTACTGTTGCCGCTGCACAGTAGTTATATGGATTATAAAAGGCCTATTAAAATAATTTCTGCTGAAAACTGTACACGTGTTACTGATTTGAAATAACTAGTTATTGTTTTTCTCGTTTTTTAAGTGTTATTTCACCTGCTATATTATTTTTGAATCAAACAGTAGCCTATGTTTGATAATATTATGAGCATTTTTGTTTTTATGAATATAAAAAGATGCAATATCCGCACAATATCTGTACTGGCTAAATATTGAGGTTTAGGCTATTGTCACAACATTCCACTGACCTTCATCAGGCGTATATGTCTGAGTGGACCGAAACGTTGCATGTGATGATAAACTTCAATATTTAGCAAGTGCGGGATTGCACCTTTTTTATATTTTCGACAATGTTGTTGGACTATTTTTCCTACGCTCCTATCGTTTTTCAGGTTTGTGTTGATTGTTTTTATGAATATAAAGTAGCCTATTTATCGCGTTAAAAAAATTATTTAAGCTTTCCCAGATAATCCTTGCGCAAATAACACTTGTAGATTGCTATTGCCTGTCAAGATAGCCTATGCATATTTTTGTTGTTGTTGTTTTCTTGCATTTATGTAATTTTTAGTATAGCATTGCTTTATTGTGCTTTTTTCTTATGTTTTCTGTGCTCTGTCTTAACGTTACTGTTGGTTACAGTGGATAAAGTCAGGTTAGATAATGTAAGTCATAGTGTAGTTTTACATATTTTAATCAATATTATTGTCAGAACATTTTATAGTAGCATGTAATAGTAAGTATCATGAAATACAGTTAAATATTGTTGATGTGGTTGCTTTTAAAGCTTTAGCAACCAGAGCTTAAATGTATAAACTAAATTTAAAAACTTGAATTTACAAATGTAACTAAAAAGTTGCTTCAGTATACTGTAAAACAGCAAAATGTATTTATTGTGTGATTTTGAATTTCATCACAATGCTGTGTGTAATATAACAACTGCAATAATCAATTGAACTTTTTTCGTGCTCCAATTCACTACTGCTAACATTGAACTTATTCGAATTAAATGTATAGTTTCAAGATTTTGAAAAGGATCTAGTGAGAGATGTTTGCTTTTAGAATAGTTAAAAATAAACCTATTCTTTCTTGCCCTTATCTTGTAATTCCCGCAGTTCGCTCTTATTCATCAGATACAATCAAGCCTTCACCACCATTGTTGTTTCAAATGCTTTCAGTGCCTGGCAATTTAAATGTTAAAACAAACAGCTGAATAAGTTAGTCTCCATGGAGTGCATGTGTTTTAGCATGATTGTGTGTGCCCACAAGAGTGTGTGTGTTCCCAGAGCTAGTTCCTCTGGAGCAGGAATCTCACCTTAGGCTTTGGAGCACGGGGCCATTTAGACCGGCCCCGGCCCATCTGCCCAGGCTTCCTGTTTTGACACATCCAGGCCTTTGCTCTTGCAGTTCCAGTGGAAAAATATCCCAGGGTCCCACATTACGTTTCTCCATCCCACAATGCACTGTGCCATACTCGACACGTCAGCATCCCTCATATCCAACGTAAAACCAGGCCAGGCTATGGACAGGCATTCACGGTCTCACCAATCCATGCTCATGCTGTAGTTTGTAGTCAGAGCAGCGGCGTCTTTTTTTTACTGCACATACCTTTTTCAAAGATAAATTGTTGTGGTTTGTTGATCATACAGTAGATTTAACCCGACGGTTGACACACAGTTTCCTTATGGATGTTGCAAATGCACTTGAGATAAAAGAGAAAAGGGAGCTGCTTTCAGATGAAGCTGAAGATAAAGTGAAGTTTAGGATTGAGCTAATTTATTCTGGGTTTAAAGTGAACCATATTAGGGAGATCCTAGGAAAGGTGCATGCTGTACCTCTTTAAGTTTATTTAGTTTTGAGGTTATTGTAATATATTACAGCCATATGTGCAGTGGTTTATTATGCTGAGGATGGCTGTCCAACTGTCTAGTGTTTAGTTTCAATGTGAAATATTGCAGTATGTTTTCTAGATTCCAATTTGCAATGGATGTTTTGTGCCTTTATTGGTTTAAGTTGGTTTAATTCAGCAAAATAAAAAGTGGGAATCTGGTATAATCAGTTTTTTTACTTTATTATTTTATTTTAAGATTATTTTTCCTTCAAAAATAAACAAAAAATGGTAACATTTTATTTTAAAATGACAATTACACTAGTTATACTTGATATACTTTCTATAGTAATAACAGTTAATTGTGCATAAGTAAATGCATAACTAAGCAATTAACCCTAAACCTAACCATAACCTTAGTAAGCACATGTAGTTAATTATATTATCCAGTACTTACGAAAAAAAAACAAAAACAAGATCAACCAGACTTAAGTTATTTGCACCTGTAATAAAGGCAGAGTAATGTTGATCTAAAGTTCTCATTAAAATCATATTCATGTTAATATCAGCAGCTTTCCTTAATTAAAACCTTCTGGTGTTTTTTCTTGCAGCGTTAGAGCTCAGGTTTGTGCCTGATCCTCCAACCTTAAACATCACTGAGAAGACTCTCAAAATCAATGCTTCAGATACACTGGAGATCACATGCAGGTAAGCTTTGCTTCTGGAGAAGAGCAATTCTGTCTTCATTCATTTTCGTTCTGAAGCTACTTTTCCCCAGAATGGTGCTAAAAACAGAAGCTAAACAATGTAATTTTCACTTGAACATTGTCTTTTTAATCTGTTACACAGGGGACGTCAGATTCTAGAGTGGTCTACACCTCACAACCGAACCCGCTCTGAAACCCGGCTCACCACAACAGACTGTAGTGGCAATGGACTGTTCTGTAGCACTTTAACACTTTCCAAAGCAGTAGCCAATGAGACTGGAGAATATCGCTGTTTCTATAAAGACCTGCCTGTAGAAGATGGAAAGACTTCTATATCTGTGTATGTCTTCATACAAGGTATGATCTTCATGTGTCAAGTTTTTAACAAGTAGATAAACACATTTTTCATAACTTTCCGATTCAGTCTCCCACTCTCTTCAGAGAAAATGGGAGCGAGAGAGTTGGAATGTTATAAAAGTGTGTTCATCGCATACTTCCTCTGTTATCCTTCAGGATAACCTCTTGACCTCTTCAAACTTTATAACCTCTTCATTCTGGTGGAATCACCACATTTTACTTCCCTTTTCAACCATAATCCAAATCCTGCCTTGTCTAGACAGACAAAATTTAGTAAATGGGTTGTTGTTTAGTGTGATTTGGTAAACTTACTTTATTCCATACCTATGAAACTCTTCAATTTGGTGAAGAGTTAAGTCAAATTATACATGATTTTGTAAACATTATCTTTTCTGCATGTGTTTTCATAAATATCTTGTTGTTGGATAAATATATACAATACATGCTTATGTTTTTAGATTACCGTACGCCATTTGTCCGAATTGCTCAAGATTATGATGTGGTGTTCATTCGTGAGGGAGAACAGGTGGTCATTCCCTGTCTGGTATCTGTGGAGAACCTAGACGTCACACTGTACACAGTGAGTGTTTATACACACATATTTTCTTCTACCCTACATTGGTAACCTGCAAATGTTACCTACTATGCAAAATGTTTCAATAGAAATATTCTAGTCAAATGCATTTTATGCAATATTTCAAATATTTAACCCACGGGGGCGAAATAAACCTGCCACAACAGTTTAAAAGTAGCCCAATTAGGTGGGGGGAAAAATGCAAATTTGGCAACCCTGCATCCAACACAAGCTGCAGGAGGCAGATATGACCCAGCCAACACACCCATGTGCTGGTGTGTTAATTTTGTCCTCAGTTCACTGATATTGAGAGTCAAGAGGAAGAGATGACTGACAGACCATACTGGAGGATTTGCTGCTCAACAGATAATTAGCTCATTGACAAATATCTTATCTTGTAAGATGTGCTCCCTTTATAACAGAGTGCGCGTGATTGCGAAATCAAAAGTGAAAGTGAACAGCGAGCGCTGCTCATTCAGAAGAGATTTAAATACTCCAAATACAATAGCGGCTCCCTGATGTATGAAAATGATATGAAATATTATAATGTTTGTGTGAGCGAGCGGTAATGGTCAGAAATTCAGCTGGAGGGGGATTCAGAAAACAGTTCCGCGCAGGGCTCTAATACAAAAACGCACACAATGAATGCCGACTGTAGAAAACAAAAGCTGAATCCCGGTCATTTTGGGCGATTTAGAAATCCCGGCAGGACGCATTTTTTTTTAGGTCCAAAAAGAGGACATGTCCGGGAAAAAGAGGATGTATGGTCACCCTAGTGACATTAATATTTTTGATCTAAATAAAACCAGTTAATTTTGCTATTGTTACGATTTGTGCAAAACTTGTAGTAAGTTTTCAGCAAATTACACTACCATTCAAAAGTTTAGTGCTTTTTAAAGTTTTTTAAAGTCTCATTACAAGGCTGCATTTATTTGAACAAAAATACAGTAAAAATAGAAATATTGTGAAATAATATTACAATTTTAATGATCAATTTTCTCTTTGAATATATTTTAAAATATAATTTATTCCTGTGATGAAAAGTTGAATTTTAGCAACCATTACTCAAGTCTTTAGTGTCACATGATGCTTCATTCTAATATGTTGATTTGCAGCTCAAGAAACTGCATATCATTCTTAGAGATAAAAATAAACAAAAAAACGGTGTACATGCTAATATCTTGATCTTTATAGTTATCATTCTTGGTGTGGACGGGGCTATATACATAATGGACATGACCCATCCATAATAAATATCACAGATGCGACTTTAAAATATTACTATACTAATATTTTAAAGTTTATTTGCCAAGATCCCTGTGTTGTTTTGTGATTCACTGCTGGTGATGTGATGGGAACAATGTGTTTATGGTATTTTCCTTGATCAGAAGTATCCAGTAAAAGAACTGACCACTGATGGGAAAGAGGTTATCTGGGATAGCAAGAGGGGCTTCATCCTGCCTAGTCATGTGGTCAGCTATGCTGGGGTGGTCTACTGCCAAACCACTATACGAAATGAGACCTATCAGTCATCACCCTACATTGTGGCTGTTGTAGGTAAGCAAAAAAAGACAAAATGTTCATTTGCATGAAGTTGTGTGATTAAGAAATATGATATGACCATGGTTTGTGCATCTGACTTTTTGCAAGCATGTCAGAAATGATAAAACGGTTTTTGTGGAGGCTTCTTTTGAGACTGTAGAACAGTCTGGTGTGAAATTAGCTGCCCTGGTCTCAAGAGAACAATGCTCCACCCAGCACGTCCCTTACTCCCCTTCCCTCTTCCGCAGGATACAAGATCCATGACCTCACCCTGAGTCCACCTCATGAGAGGCTAACGGTAGGGGAGAGGCTAATGCTAAACTGCACCGCTCACACCGAACTCAATGTGGGAATCGACTTTCAGTGGACCTTCCCTCATGAGAAGGTCAGAAAAGTTCAACTTATTCAGAGAAGTTTAATAAAATGTAACCTCAGTCTTCAGCATCTGTGACATAATCTTGATTACCACAGAAAAAAAAAACTGGACTAGTCCCTGGATTATTTTTTTTTTTTTTACTTGTCTCCTTCCTGTTCTCTACATAAGTTCGCAATGTCCGGTGATGAAAAGCATCCAGAAACAGTCTAAACAAAAACAGCCTGTTACAAAAACAAAAGCTGTCTGTTACATCTTTATTTGATAGCAGGTGTGTGACAGCTTGCTTCTGTTGATGTACAGTATTAACCATAAATGGTAACAGATAACTAGAACGCCACCTATATAAAAATGATTAAAATTTAAAATACCTGTTTTCATATATTTTACAATTTATAATTTAATTATATTTATAATTTATTGATTGATTTTATAATTCGATTCGATTCAGCACAGTCCAGCTCAGTTTTGGTTTGATTGCAATTCCATAATTAACATCATGCATTTCTCTGGCTGATTTTAAACAGTTTCTCTCCTCCTGCAGAGAGGCGTCAACAGCTCAATACCAAGGACACGCTATGAGACCAGGTCCTACAAGAAGAAGCTGTGGAACTCCTTAGAACTCTCCAATACTCTCATTGTAGAGAATGTAACTGTAAATGACACAGGAGAGTACATCTGCACAGCCTCTAGCGGTCAGATGCAGAAGATTGCCCGAGCAGCCCTCATCGTCTATGGTATGTGCTTTTAGAAAAACCAACTTAAAGGGATAGTTCACCCAAAAATGAAATAATTCTGTCATTAATTACTCACCCTCATGTTGTTCCAAACCTGTAAGACCTTCATTCATCTTTGTAACGCAAATTATGATATTTTAGATGAAATCCAACAGCTTTCTGACCCTGCATAGACAGCAAGGGAACTGCTACAGTCAAGCACACCAGGTCCAATGTAGTAAGGACGTTGTAAAAATAGTCCATGTGACATCAGTGGTTCAACCATAATTTTATGAAGCTACGAGAATGCTTTTGTGCGTAAAGAAAAGAAAAATAAAGACTTCTCCACTGGGTCAGTCCGCCGCCATTTACGAGAGTACCACAATGCTTGAATAAAGTTGTTATTCATGTTTTCTTTGTGAGGGCGAGTAATGACAGAATTTGACAAAATTTGACAAAATAGAGCATTATATCATTGAAAGCATCTACATTTCAGTGTTGCAGGCACACCTAAGCTAGTTATATGCTGCTGGCATAGATAGCATTAAGACCATATGTTTTACAATACAAATAATACAATTATACATTAAACAATGTTTTAATACGTTATGCTAACATATTGATTGATATTTCAGAGAAACCATTTATAGCACTCAATGATCAGATGTTGCAGACTGTAGAGGCTACTGCTGGCCAGGAAGAGGCAAAAATCCTGGTTAAATATTATGCTTATCCAGAGCCCTCTGTCAAGTGGTAAGTGATTAGTGTATGATATGATATGATATTATATGTGACCATGGACCACAAAACCAGTAGCACGGGTATATTTGTAGCTATAGCCAACAATACACTGTATGGGTCAAAATTATCATTTTTTTCTTTTATACCAAAAATCATTTGGATATTAAGTAAAGATCATGTTCCATGAAGAAATGTTGTAATATTCCTACCTTAAATATATCAAAACTTAATTTTGATTATATTATATTAGATATATTATTTAAAGTACCTATAAAGAATATTATTTTGTGCAAGTCAGACTGAACTTTATTCTTGTCCATCCAGGTATAAGAATGATCAACTAATAGTGTGGAAGGATGAATACAGGATGAAGCCCAACAGAGGATCTCTTACTATATATGGGGTTACAGAGAAGGATGCTGGGAATTACACTGTTGTCATGACAAATAAGATTACCAAGGAGGAGCAGAGAAGAACATTTCAACTGTTGGTTAATGGTAGTGAATCTCTTCTCTTCTCTTCTCTTCTCTTCTCTTCTCTTCTCTTCTCTTCTCTTCTCTTCTCTATTACTCTGGTAACTTGTGTGTTTATATGTGCAGTTCACCCTAAGATCTTTGAGAAGGAAGTGCCGTTGGATCGAGATGTTCACATGTACGGCAGTAGCCCTACACTCAGATGCACAGCTAGCGGAGGATCCAGTCCTGTCACAATACAATGGCAGTGGATGGCCAGAGAGGACTGCCCAGTCAGATTTCTGTAAGTCTCATGACGTGATTTGATGCTATGTTCTTGTTTTGCTTCAAATGTAACCTGTGTAATACAGCCAAGAATCTAGACTGTTAAAAATATAAACTTAATGTCAGATAAATGTGCTTTCATGTGGTGACATCTAAATCAACTGGCTTTATTCAAGCAAATTTATTAAAAATATTAATTAGTATAACTCAATTATCCTGATTTAATTAGGTTATGCAAGTGAAAGTTATTTGAAGATACCAATGGAACATTCTACAGTTTATACACACATGCATTATTTTTGTTAGTGTTTTACCAGCATATTATTTTTGCTTCAGTGCAAACTGCTTAGTTTCTCTTTAATCGTACTACATTATGAGAAAAATATATAATATATTGTGTGTGACATAGTGTACATACACCAGTATACTCAAACATATGTTGAGTATGTTTCTTGTTCTCTCTTTTCTGCATTTTTATATCTGGTCTGTATTTATATTACTGTGAATATTGCTCTTGTATGACATTTTTCTTCATGATATTTCTCGTTTGATATTTCTCATCTGGAAGAAATGTAATGTAAATGCTAAAACACGTATATCACAGCAAAAACTGAATTTCGTCTTGACCTCACAAACAGCTTGCTTTAAGGAGGCAGCAGAAACCAAACAAATCTGCATTTGCCTGTAGTCAAAATCATAATCTCTAAATGGCAACATTTAAAAAGGAAACTAAAAATGAAACATTCTTTCTGTATTTGTGTGGGGAAGCCAGTTATTGTATTAAGTCAGTGATAATATCATTAGTCATTGTTTTGCTGACAAAATACGCATGGAATGTTTGCATGTCCTTGTTTGCTCAGTGCTTTGGTATTTTTATTCCAAGAGAAGATGTATCAGAACTGTGCAAGCATATTTGTTCCTGGTGTTCAAGTGTGTCTCAGTGCAATTCATTAGCATGTTGTGTTCTAAATGGGCATTCATCCTGAAACGACTGTTGTGATTGGGCAGCCAGTATGACTGCTGTGGTTAGAGAGATCTGCTATACTAAGAAATCAGCTCCTTTTAGTTGAATTGTGACTTTGATTGGCAGCCTGCATTCACAGAACATCACTTCCAAGGATGTTGTGATCATGTAATAAGCATTCAGGGCCAGGCATCACGCGAGCCTTATCTTCAGATTGCACCCTTACCTACTTCCGTAGTCCTCATCACAACTTCCTGTTGTTCTAAAAGCAGACGCATTCAAATCCTGTGTCCTTGATCAAACATGAAAATAATACAATGTCTGTCACTGCGTCCTACTAACAAGAGTTCACCCCTCGCCCTCACCTTTCATTACAGCTTTTATGTGTCCTATTTTTGTGTTTGTCTTTTTTTCAATCTCTTTCTCTGTCTCGTCTCCCATGGCTGACCTACATGAGGTGCTGATTTCTAACCCAAGTCTAAACCTGATGTCTGTTTATTGACATTTATAATAATTCCTATTGCTCGTAAATATATGTGGCAGAAGTGGAATCAGGGAGGAATGGAGTCAGTTATAGGATGCACTAAATTTAGACTGTTAATAATAGGTGCATTGTTGTTGTTGATTCCGTGTGGTGTTTTCTGTTCCTGCTGGAGATGTGTAGATAGTTAGAAGTGTTTATTTCTGTCTGCGTTTTCTTTTTTGAGATATGGATCTATCTGTCTGTTTATCTATCTATCTATCTATCTATCTATCTATCTATCTACTATCTTCAGAATTTATTCTAATATGATGATTTATTATCAGTGCTGGATATATATATTTAAATATATATGAAAAAAATGCTTTAGTTTTTAAATAATTAATTATTTTTTTGACTGTACAAAAACTGGTAAATCTTATTATGTGTTATTCACAGAACTAAGTCAGACCAAAGCGTTGTTAAGTGTGACAAGTGGAGGGAGATATCAAATAACACAGGGAAAAACCCCATCATCAGCCCCACATCTGTCATTGAACGCTCTCTTAAGGTAAACATCAATTCCAGTACTGTGCCAGCGTGCTGTGTTCAGATCAGCCTTTGAACATGCAAAAAGCTATTTTCTACACACAAAATATACTGCTGGGTCCAAAAGTCTGAGAATAGGATGCGAAATCTAATTTAAACCTGGTAATGAATGTGAAGGAAAAGAAATGTTAGAATGTACTGTAAAATAAATAAGATTCTGCACTATTTCTAGGTCACTAATCTAATAAGTGAATGTTCAGCTTGAAGTGCTTTGTCAAATATTTGAAGCTTAAGATGGTCTGTGGATCATCACAATAATGCTGGAGAACATGATAATCAGATTTTAAGCACACTTGTTGAGTTCATGAGTATCACTATCATTAAAGCAAAAGAGGTACAAACCATTTCTAAATTCACATACAATTTTCAATTTAACTATTCACTCAAATTTGTAAAAAGAAAAATGCAGAGAAGAAGAATTTTCTCTAGTGATTTGAGACTTTTGGACCACACTGCAATTAATGGTTATCTTAATGGTATCTTTGGTGGTAAATCTGACTATAATATATTTTTAAAATCCTCCATTGCCTTCAATATTGTTTTGATGATCTGTTGTTCTTCAATAGACCATCAGCACACTGAAGATCCAGAAAGCAGTTGATCATGCCCTCTACAGGTGCATTGCTTCCAATAAGATGGGAACAGAAGAGCGAGTCATTGTGTTTCAAGTAGCTCGTGAGTGTTGACACAGTCTCCACTCTGCATCCCAACTTAAACTACTGCAAGTGAAGTGCTCAAATCTAAACTTTTGATGTTTGTCTTCATCACAGGTTTCCTCAACCTAAGCATCCTCCCCTCCAGCAATCCTATTGAGGGAGAGGATGTGGTAATGCGCTGTGTAGCCGATCGACTGCTGTACTCTAACTTGCGTTGGTATTGGGTAACAAACATGGCCAACCCTGATGCCTCTCCAGCAGCCGTGCCCTGTGATACCCTTACCCTGTCACCTCTCCACCATACCAATGTCACCATATCAGGCCTGCAGGGCACCAATGCAACGCTGGACCTGCCCATACCCAATGCCACATTGATGGACCAAGGCCTGTACGCTTGCCAAGTGGAGAATGTGGGCACCAGTGAGAGAACTTGCTTACTTCACAACCTCAGACTCAGAGGTTAGTCCATAGCTTTACATTGAGTGCTTTTTTGGAAACTTGTTTGAAAACAGCCATTATTTGTGTAATTTCATTTGTTGGTTATGCTAGTGGTGCAGTAATTGCACACTTAATAGACTATATTTAGTTGCATTGCTCAGTTTACATATGTTCAGATGGGATATATTGCACAAATCTCGCACAAGCTTGAATATACATCACAGATCAGTTTATATCTTACTGCAGCCCTTGAAATGTCAAGAATTGTGACCAATCTGACTGACCAGAGAGTGAATGTGAGCGACTCTACTACTCTAGTGTGTGAAGTGTCCGGCACACCAACCCCTACTGTAGTTTGGACTAAAGACAACCAGACTGTCATGGAGGGATCAGGTGAGTAACGTAAAACCAGTATGAAGTACAACAATATTATTGGTGCAGGAATATATCTCTCTATATCCACAGTATTATTGATTTGCAGTTGCCTTAGGGTTGAAATACACTACACAGCTTTTGCATGGATTTTTGCCATTTGTAGTTAAATTAAGATAAATATTAGATTAACAACTTAAAAAATGGGAATATTATAAAAAAAATGAGAAATATTGCTTCAACAAATGACTAAAATTAACAATGAAAAAAAAAAAAATTATAGTAGTATATAAATAATACTATAATAACATTGTTGATGAGTCAACACTGGTTGCCAAATGCCAAATTCAGATTTTGGATAGTTGGAGTTGACAGATTTCACAGAAAATCATGTTGCATATAATGCATACAATGTAAAAAAAATATTTTTACATTTATACTATGAATGAATTTAATCAGAGGATATCAGTTCACATGTTGGAGGGAAATTGATTTTAAATAATCAGAACTCAACTCTGAACTCTTTTTGTTTGTCCACAAAGAAGAAATTCATTTATTGTTTTAAGCTGAATCTCTTCATAAAAACTTAGTTTGGTTTTAGTGTGCTTTACAGACCAAATGAACAGTTGAAACTCTCTCTGAGAGGTGATTAGTTTTCTTTTCCCTTCAATTTTGAGACAAATATTCCAAATGTCTAATAGCTACCTGTTCATTTATATCTGGGTTCCAACAGAGCAAACAAAACCAGTGATGTCAATTATAATGCTGCTGTTACTGCATGTCACACAAATGAAATATTAATCAACTTTAGAGAAATACGCTGTATAAACCTGTATAGGCAGTTATGTCTGTATGACCCTTAAAATGAATTATAATCTGTTGTAGTCAAGTGTATTCATTGATATTAAATAATATTTATTGATTTGAGTTTAGATGTTATGCCACAAAGCACATTAATTAGGCTACCTGACAAAGCATTTTTTTTACAGTGACAGTAATGTTCATGCTTTTCTGTTGTCAGGTGTGATTCTGAAAAGGTCAAATCGTGTCTTAACCATCCAACGGGTGAAAAAAGAGGACAGTGGTCTTTACATATGTACGGCCTGTAACCAACAAGGCTGTGACTCTCATGAGGCTCGTATCACTGTAGATGGTGAGTGTGTAAACAAAAAAAAAATTGCTTGATTTATTTTATTTTATTGGTTTGCAGTTTTAAAGAAAGGGCAGTAGGACCTAAACATTTTTTTTTCTGTTGTGCAGTACATTAATGTAATTTGTGCAATACATTTGTTGCTTACCGGGGCTTCATATATTTGATTAAAAAATACAGTTAAAACAGTAATATTGTGGAATATTATTACAATTTTAAATAATGGTTTACTTTTTTAATATATTTTTAAATCTAATTTATAAGTATAATTTATTTACAAGCATTTTTTCTTATTATTGTTATCAATGTTGAAAACAAGAAAAGCATTTATTTAAAATATAAATCTTTTGTAACATTATAAATGTCTTTACTATAACGTCTGATAAATTGAGTGCATCTTTGCTCAATAAAACTATCCATTTCTTAAAAAAAATAAAAAAATACTGACCCCAAACTTGGCAGGCAGATTCGCAGTAGTTTGTCAGATATTAATCGACATGTAAAACATCACGTAGTAGCCACACTATTAAAGACCCCATTTTAAGAGGATACATTCTCTGATCGTGTCATGGTTGTGAGGCGGGTTCAGTCTCCCACCGACTTTTATCCTCATTGAGATTTTGTTGTAATCAAGGCCTTGTGGCAAAAATAGCTCTCTTTTTAGTCTGTCAGGAAGGGGGCTCAGTTAGTGTACATCCTTTAGGGAGTGCTTAAAGAAAACAAAGCAAAATCCCAGAACACAAAAGAAGAGAGGGGCGTCCCACCCTCTCTCTCTCTATATCACTTTCTGTCACACACATTTTTCCCAGTCACTTACATCTTTGTATGGTTCCGCCTCTTGCCTCACACACATAAAAGAACAGAGAGCGCAAAGGCCCACAAATAACAGAGACACACTCATTGTGTACGTGACTCGTTTCTCGGCATCACTGTTTCTTGTTGTCACTGCAAAACTGACTGTCGCCTGACTGTCGCAACAAGAAACATTCACTAACAGCCCTATTCCCACAAAAAGCGTAAAAGATAAGAAAAAAGAAAGAAAGAAACTAAATCATGTAGTGATCCACTGAGCAGTTGCATGTTCTAATATAGAAAAGAGAACATGGTACTTTTCATCTAATGTGATTCAGTTATGCTGGTCTTGTTTTGATTGGATGAAATATCAGGTCAGCAAACAATTCACATTCCTTGCTCTTGTAGCCATGACACACACCCAGCAGCACACAAATATTTCCTGTAAACTAGGTTCTTCCAGGCAATTTGTTCCTCCCTTTGCTATTAATATAAAATGAAGAGGCATTTTTCCATCTTCTCTCCAAAATAAAATGTTTGTCTAGTTCAATAGGACTTTTCTAATTTTTTCTAATACCAAACAGACACAGATATGTCAATATCTTTAATATTAATATTTATTAAAATGATATAATTTATTTATAATCCATCCATCCATCCTCCTCCCTCTCAATTTTGGTTAAATCTTTTTTTGGGATGTCTGATTGATCATGTGACCCATCTTACAGGTGCAGAAGAAAAGATGAATGTGGAATTGATCATGCCTATTGGTGCCGTGGTCATCGCCATGTTCCTCTGGCTCCTCATCGTCTTCGTCATCCGTAATAGGAAGCGGGTAACATTCCATCTCTTTCCTTTTTCCTTGTTTGCTTGCCCTCTCTCATTTTCACGCACAGGCGCACACTTCGCTCTCCTGACTGATCAAAACTGACTACCCGGACTTGGCTTACGTCGTCTCTATTGTATGCTCAGTCCACATTCTGCTGCGATGCGTCACGTACGCTGGCCAGCCGTGGGCCCAAATTCTGCTGTACCCCAGCCTTAATTTTGCCTCTGAATATGATAGTGGCTTCCAGGAACTCATTAGCGGGTGTCTTTATAATGAGGGCTTGATTATGGGTGACTTAAGCTGGACAGAGTTGGAGGTCTTGCACTGTGTTTGTCATTCAGTCATGCTCACCCTTTCCATCCCTACCTCTTCCCTCTCTCGCAGCCTAATGAAGGAGATCTAAAAACTGGCTACCTGTCAATCATTCTGGACTCGGATGATATGCCAATGGATGAGCACTGTGAGAGACTGACCTATGATGCAAACAAGTGGGAATTCCCACGTGACAGACTGAAGCTAGGTGAGACTTGGCTGAACGCGAGAATAAAATTAAATTAACTGGAATCAATCTGGAATGGCTTTCCAGTACTTTTGATTAAAAAACAAAAAAATGAAAACAATTTTTTATATAATATTCAATAGAAACATTCTGTCTTCATTTAATGAGTATACTTGTTCAATGCAATTAGTTCATTACATTAACTCCCTTTTGCAACATTTTTGTGTAGAACAGAAAATCTATTACTATCTATTGATTTGGAGAAGTATTTATTAGTTTGTTTGTTAATTGGTTAATTGGAATCTACATTTAAATCAGGGACTACTAACATCAAATGCAAGAATTGTATACTATGTAACACATTTAGTGATATGTTTTTAATTCTGTATATGACATTTATTTATTTATTTAGTTAGTTAATTAGTTGTTGGTTGATTGGAATATGGTTTTGATTTTAGGATTAATCATTCTTAAGGAGGAATCATATCACTGGACCAACATATACTATATGTATATACTTAAGTGATATTTTTATATATATTTTTAATACTTATCTGTGTTAATATGTGTTTTATTTATTTATTTATTTAATATTATTTATTTATTCTATTTTATATTTGTTTATTTATTTATTTTATATCTGTATATTATCATCTAGATTTATTTGCATTTGTATTTAATTTTTAATTATTTAGTTTTTCTTTGTTTTCGAATATAAGCAAATACATGCATTTAGTACCATTATAACTGGGTGTCAAAATGTTATGGAACATATTATGCATATATTTTCTTTTTGGGGATGGTACTAAAATGGTACTATAAATGTGTAATCACAAATGTGTAATACTATGCTTTCCAGGAGAGCCGCTGGGCAGAGGGGCATTTGGTCAAGTTGTGGAAGCGACCGCGTATGGTATTGAGAAGGCCACCACCTGTACTACAGTAGCAGTGAAGATGCTCAAGGGTATGAGGCATCTGTTCACTGGCCTTAATAAACTGACTTCACATATCTTTCATAACACAACTGACAGAAGCATTATCAATCTCCAACAGAGGGCGCCACCACCAGCGAGTACCGCGCTCTGATGTCTGAGCTGAAGATCCTCATCCATATTGGTCACCATCTCAATGTGGTCAACCTTCTAGGAGCCTGCACCAAACCAGGAGGTGAGTATCCCTTTAAAACCCTCAAAAAACAGTCATAGTAAGAAATGTCACAAAGTGGTTGTGCAGTGTTGCCCACATTAAAGGCCTTTCCTCTTCTTCCTCTCTTTCTTTCCTACTTCAGGACCCTTGATGGTGATTGTTGAGTACTGCAAACATGGTAACCTCTCCAGCTATTTAAAAAGCAAGCGAGGAGAATACAGTCCCTACAAGGTAAATTCCATCATAACCTAATGCGACTAGTAAAATCAGGCTGTGATGTGGTTTTGAAGATCTTAGCTCCTCTTTTTAACAATGTCCGCTGATGGGGTCAGATTATGTAAGACACTGGGCAACAGCCAACTGTAAGNCAGCTCCTCTTTTTAGCAATGTCCTCTGATGTGGTCAGATTATGTAAGACACTGGGCAACAGCCAACTGTAAGGCCTTTAAATGTTGTTCAAGGTTGAAGGTGTTATGAACTGTACCTGATATGTTGGTACTTCTTGACCCTGACAGCAACAGAAACTGATCCACACGTGTTGTGTTTCTCAGAAGCGAACGCCACGGATGCCGTGCAGGAGGGAGGTGCAGCAGGAAGAGGATTTGCGTGAGGGGGATCTGGGTCTGGGAACCAGCACTCGGCTGGACATCTGCACTGGTACCGCCATGTGCACCAGGATGGGAGAGCAGACCTCCACGACCCAGCTGCAGGATGAACAAGGTACTTATTAATAATGTATTGTTATTAATTCTAATTGTTAGGCAGCTTTAATAAATTCATATTATTTAGATATAAATATCTTAACATATTTAAAACAAGATACATTTACTTAAATTAATATAATAAATTATTATATTATATTATATATATATAATTTTTATTTATGTTTTAAATGATTATTTTCTTTACTCCATTGGTAAAGTTTTCTCCTGCTTTGCCAAACCTAAACCAGTGTTATTTTAGTGTTATATAGATACTATTAATATTCTTAATATTTAAAATTAGCTTTGTTTATATTTTCAGTTTTGCTTTTGTCATTATTATATATTAGTTTTTGTATTTCTATTAATCTTTTACTCCAACATATTTATTTCAGTTAGTTGCCAATGTTTTTTTAAGGTTAAGTTTATTGAATATTTTGATTTTACTTTATTTCAGTCACTGAAAACAATTTTAATTGTTATAAACGTTTTTACTTTTTAAAAAAAAATGTTTTACCAAATGTAGCTAGATGTAAGATTCAAGATATATTCTCTATTAGAATATAAAATTAAAGTAATTATTCTAATTATTAAGCAGCTTAAATGAGCTCATTATTTAAAAACCTACAGGGAATATTTGTACTTTTAAAAATTAATTTGTCACACTCTAAATTAATTAAAAATTGTAATTTTTATAATAAAAACTCCAAACATACATACATACATACATAAACAAACAGTATCATTATTTTAAGATTATTAATAATTCTTTTAATTAATTATTAGGCAGCTTTAACAAGCTAATATTATTTGAGGAAATATTTGTAAAAATTGATTTGTCACTATAAATTAATAATAAGCACAAATAAAATTAACTGCAGAATAAAAACAAATAAACAAACAGCATAATTATTTTATGAATAATTCTAATTATTAGGCAGCTTAAATGAGCTCACATTATTTGAGAAAATATTTGGAATACTTTAAAATACTAATTCATCACACTGTAAATTAAAAAATAAAAACATATATACAAATATATTTTTAAAAAATCTAATTAATGAATTAATAAAACTTATGAATGCAAAAAAACATTTACAGCACACAAAATATACACTTTGTTTTACACATATACATACAGTAAATATTAACCTAAAATCTTCACATAAAAAATGTATAATGGGTCATCTGCTCATGTATAGAGAGTTCAGACTGGGATCACCTAACGATGGAGGATCTCATCAGCTACAGTTTCCAGGTGGCCAAAGGCATGGAGTTCCTGGCCTCGCGAAAGGTAAAACTAAAACACATGACTGTGTGTGTGTGTGTGTGTGTACTTATTGTGGTCATCATGTTTACAGTTCATTCAAGATGATTGCTTCAGTCATAATGCTACTTTGTGTTTGTAGTGTATCCACCGGGACTTGGCAGCCAGAAACATCCTACTCTCTGAAAACAACGTGGTGAAGATATGTGACTTTGGGCTGGCCAGAGACGTATATAAAGACCCCGATTACGTCCGCAAAGGAGATGTGAGGACTCTTACTACACACACAGACAGCTTCATTTCAGCTGTTCAGAGAAATAGACTCATTTATACTTGAGCATTTCCTCTCTATCATCACAGGCTCGTCTTCCTCTCAAGTGGATGGCTCCTGAGACCATCTTTGACCGTGTGTACACCACACAGAGTGATGTTTGGTCGTTTGGTGTGCTGCTCTGGGAGATCTTCTCACTTGGTAACACAATAATTAATATTAACATGAACACTGAGCTTATATTAGACAGCATAAACCTACTATAATAGGATGACATGTCCTGATGACCCATCTTCTTTGGTGCAGGTGCGTCTCCGTACCCAGGTGTGTGCATTGATGAGTCTTTCTGCAGGCGACTAAAGGAGGGAACCAGAATGAGAGCTCCAGACTATGCCACACCTGAGATGTAAATATACATTTATTACTGCTGTAAATTTGAAGGTCTGTGGAAACAAGCAGTTGAACTAGGTTTTTGTAGTTCTAGCGATGCCAGTCATAGTTTTTTCAGAAGGAAAAAACTATTCTTATTATTGAAATGAGAGAGATTCTTATTATTGAAATGAGAGATGTGGTAACTGACTGAATCCTGAAAATGTATTCAAACCCATCTCTTCCTTGTTAATGTGAAATTCTTCCAGATACCAGACCATGCTGGACTGCTGGCTTGATCGACCTAAAGACAGGCCAACCTTTACTCAATTAGTTGAGCATCTAGGCAATCTGCTACAAGCTAGCGCTCAACAGGTTAGACTCGACTCCAAGTATATGTTTTGTCTCATTCATGTGTTTTTAGTAACTGATACGTAGCTAAATAAATAACTATTTTTGTCGTTTTACATTAAAAATACCTGAAAATAAGATACATTAACTTAATATAAATGAATATGTTAAGACCCGGTTTCACAGACAGGGCTTAGGTTAAGCCAGGATTACACTTAGTTCAAATAGAACATTTATGTAACTTTTATAAATATGCCTTAGATAAAAAACATTATAAATCATAAAAATGAATCTGACATATTTTAAGATCACTCAAGTGCAAGTTTCTTTCAGTTG
>SCHK01284832.1:21335-31365 GCA_004124795.1 Poropuntius huangchuchieni
TTAAGCCTTGTCTTTTATTTTTTTCCCATTTATATTTTGAATTATTATTGTCTTAACTTCATTGGCAAATAGTTTTCTCCTGTTTTGCCAAGCCTAAAAATAACCAGTGTTATTTTAGCATTATATAGATACTAATATATTATTTCTTAATATTTAGAAGTAACTTTGTTTATATTTTCAGTTTTTCAGACATTTTTTTTGTCTTTGTCATTTTAATATATCAGTTTTTTGTAGTTCCATTCACCTTAAATTTTTATTTTAGTTTTAGTAATTTTAGTACTCCAACTTATTTATTTCAGTTACTCGCCAAGGTTACATTATAATTTTTTTTAAGTGTGTCTAATATTTTACTTTATTTCTGCTTTATTTTGAGTTACCGTTTAAAAAAAAAAATTAAACTTGAAAAAAACAAAACAAAACTCAAATGTAGTTAGATGCAAGATAAAAATAAAGATCTTATGCAATTTCACATCTAATGTAAATTTGAATGGTTAAATATTTTTATTGGAAAACGACAAAAATGGAATAAAGTGACTTTTGCAGGACGTAATGGAACATGGTTTAATGTGACAAAATTGAAATCTTTTAATTGAACTATTTTTTGCTACCTGTGTTTTAGGATGGAAAGGACTACATCCCTCTGACAAATGGAGAGATGGAACAGGAATCAGGACCTCCTCACCTCAGTGTGACGTCGAAAAGAGCATTCTACGCAGGCAACAAAGAGGCCCAGCTCCACTATGACAATGCTCCACCTCTGGGGTTAGTTACTGTAACTTCTCAGTCTGGTGTTTTGTGTGTGTAGTTGTTAGCATTACTGACTCGAATCTGATTACTGACCGAAACGAATCAGATTTATTTATATCCTTGCAAGCACTGATACTTATTCCCACCCCAGTTATCCTACTTTTGTTAGGTCCACACAACACTGAAGATCTGACAGTTATGGATATAGCGTGCTTAACCTCTCCTTTGACAAACTAATGCAACAATGGCCCCACCCATGCCTCTCCTGACAGGTTCCCACAGCAGATCGACAGTTGCGGTGTGCCAATAAGCATGACGACTTTTGTGAACATTCCCCTGGAGCACACTGCTGTAATGGTAAATAAACTCTACATTACCACAACTCGGATCTCACCATGACCCAAAAACACTTTCAGTAGAAATGAGAAATGAAACTGCAGTTAATATCGATTTTCTTAATTTTTTTAAAATATATTTTTGACTTGTCAATTTTAAAAGCTCTTTCTTTGTACAGAACGGTCACATGGACTGTGGCGTGGGCTTATCACGTGAGCAAATGAAAGCTTTGGATCGGCAAGTGCAAAGACCACTTAATTTCAGGTGACACATTCATCCTGATCTCAGTAGACAGTTACAAACCAAGGCAGTTTCACAATCATATAAACACGTTCATGCTTTTATCTGCAGCCCACTACTGCGATGCAAGAGCAAGGAGTCTTTAGCATCCGAATCGTCCAATCAGACCAGCGGCTATCAGTCCGGCTACCACTCTGATGATGCAGAAGCACCTATATATGCCAACGAGGAGATGATCCTGAAGAGAGACATTCGGATGAAACCTCCACTGCCCAAGAGAAATGACAAGTTCAGCGCAGAGGTCCGTTATAGTGCGCCTCCAGTTTAACATCTGTAGCACTTCAAACAGTCTTCCTCTTTATGTTGTTATTCAGAACTTTAATGTAGTAGTTCAGCCAAAAATGAACATTTCAGTTTCATCATTTACTCACCCTTAAGTTGTTCCAATCTAGTGTGAATTTCTGTGTTCTGCCAAACAAAAAAAAAAGATGATATTCTGAATAATGTAGCCATTGACGTCCATTGTATGGAAGAAAAAAATACTATGGAAGTCAATGGGTGCCAGCAATTATTTGGTTACCAACATTCTTCAAAATATCCTCTTTTGTGTTCAGAGGAAGAAAGTTCGAAAACAAAACTTGAGGGTGAGTAAATGACGAAACTAAAATTTTCATTTTTCAATCTTTAATGTAATAGTTCAACCAAAAAATAAAATTTGTACGTCATTTTCTCACCCTCATGTCTTTTTAAATCCTGTTTGACTTTCTGTTAATCTCAAAATGCAAGCTGCCTTTTTATGATGCTTTTTCGGAGCTTGTCAGCCCTTGGTCACCATCTACAACTTTTTTTTGTTCCATAGAAAGTCACACAAGTTTAGAAGAACATGAAGGTGAATAAATGACTAATTTTTCTTTGGTGAACTTTCCTTTCATGCCCATGCGACAAAACAGCCGAAGGGCAACTTCCTACCTAAAATGAGTAGCAACCTTCTCACTTTTCGTCCCGTATTAGGTTTTTCCTGCCATTACTCATAATACCGCAACCACATGACTTCATCATCCAAAAACAACAAACTGTTAAATTGGCTGTCAAGCTTCGATTGAGAGTGCACCATTATCGCTTCTTTCGTAATTGTAGGCATAAAGGAACCACTGACTCATTTGAACTGTTAACTGTTTCTTTTATCATACTCGCTTTTTGAAATAAATGTAATATATTGTTTTGGAACAGACTGTTTTGGAGCAGATAAGATGTATGTTTTAGTTTTATTCTTCTAAATGTTAGGGGAGTTTGGAGAGTGAGAAAGCCTTAGCCATACAATCATGTTTACACAGACTGCAGAGCAAGAGTGGTCTCTCAGTGTGTCCAAGCCACTTCCGGAGCAAAGGCATGCCCTCTTCCTACCGCACAGGAAATAGCAACTGGAATGTCAGACAATTGAGTGTGTGAATGTTTTCCATTTTTTTGTCTTCATCTTTCGCATTGTCTTTAAACGTATCGTGACCAGACTTGTTCTCCCCCAAGCAACAAACAGTCTGAATTTTGTTTTCTCAGCTTTGTTTCTCGGTTGGCCTTTTGATTGTACAGTTTATAATGAGGGCCTTCTTTGTCTTTGTAAGAAAAAATGTCAGTATTTTGCCATTATGATTATATTATTTAGTTACACGTCCATTAATGTAATTAGTTTTTTAAAATAAACACTCTTGCCGGTTAAAAACAACATTTACGTGTGCGTGTTTGCTTGCGCAAGAGTGTGCCGATCTTTTGTGACCCCTCTCTTCCTGTATCTGTTTCTCAGTGACCCTGACGAGACAATGTACTCGTATCTCCAGTTATTTGTGTGCGTCTGAGAATCGGGACAATGCGTTTCAGCCTCTGTGAACAAGACTTGCTTTTTTCCTACTAGCGTGTGCATTTCGGGTTTCATGCGTTTGTATTTTTGTGCATGCGTGGGTGTGAACACTTGGGCCTGAGGAAACAATGCTCACACAGCCTTGGGTGTTTTCCTAAGAGTGCTGCTCTCAAAATGGCTGCCCAGAATAGCATGCACAAGGCCTTCAAAGTGCGGTGAGATATGCGCTCTGGGCCTTACTTTTCATCCAGCTATTGTTTACATTTATAATTGTATTGATAGTAATGAAAAACTAGGTTAGTTGATTCACATCATGTGTTTCTCCCGTGGAGGAAACAACCTTACAAATACAAGTGATACATTTAAATTGAATTTTTTGCCTTGTCTTGTTTTGCTTTAATAATCTCAACATGCTCTCCGGCATGATTTAACATGATCCTATGAGCATCTTGAGCTTCAGTGAAATCAAGACCATTTGTACAAAGAATCATATAATCATTATCACAAATTTATTATTTTGAATAGTGACCAAGAAACAGTGCAGAAAATTTCTATATCAATATATATAGTCGTCAACATTTAAAGTGGATCAAAAAAAGTTGTCTAAGACAAGAACAAAATACAATACAAAATCTTTTTTTCTGGTTTAAATAAAATGTTTCTGAATTTACTATTTCTGTTTTACATATAGCATTTATAATATTTGTTTATTTTTTAAAACATCTTAAAACTTTATTTTCTAGCTTTAAAAAATTGCATTTTCGAATATTGAATATTTCTATTTCAACATACTGTATGCATTTAATTTCACGTACATTTATAGTATTTATTTTATTTCTTCTCGTCATTTTAAAACTTAATTTATGCAGAATATTTCTATTTCAACATGCATTTCATTGCACATACAACACATATTTGTTCAGTGTTTTTCTAAACCTTATGTTCTGGTTTTAATGAAATGTTTTAGAATTTTAGACCACAATGTAGTTTTTGTAATAAGAATGATTTATTTTTTATTTCCTTAAAACACCTTTTGCCTCATAACCTTTGCGTGCACTTGATATCTGGTGTTTGTGTAAGTGAATTGGAGGTTGTACCCTGCTCTGATTCCCACTGAGTGAGGAAGCTGTGCTTATATAAACTTACTCTTTACTGGTGCCTACAACTCCTGAGAACATCAACATCAAAGGACTAACCACAGTCTTGCTGCCAAACACAGGCACAAATAAGGGCATGTGATTTACAGTGCTTGCCCTCAGCCAAGAACACACGCACATAGGCTATACATACACATATTGTGCAAGTTTTGTTCCAGAAATGCCATATTTTAAAAATCTTTATGTTAAAAAAAGGCAATGATCTGAGGCTCAGGCAGGGTATTTTAGTCCTGATATTCTTACTAGCACCACCTAGAGATAAGAAATGGCTCCACATGCTGCTGTAGAGGGAATCTATGAGCACTTATCACGTCAGTGTGGATGTTTGCTCTGTTAAGTAGCCTAACATAGCGTTTTTAAACTCAGTTTATATTTGGGATTATTGAAAATAGTTGAGGACGATCAAAAACTGACGTTATCTGTTTGTCTTTCATGATAAAAGCGTATCCTTCTTGGCTGCAGGAACTCTCATTTCCTTTGGAATGGGGGAAATGTCCTGCAAAGATCTGCAATGCCAGGAAATATCTTTAAACACACAAACTCTGGCACACTGGCACACATGGGTAATGTGGAAAGCAGTAAATATGCACACACACATACAGTTTGAACCCTGATATTGGACATACAAACACTGGAAAATTGAGAGATCTAACAATGGGCCAAAATGAAAATGTCTGTTTAATGGAGATTGATTTATAGAAATGGACTCTCATATAAATAGCATAATGAATGTATCAAGTACTCTCCATTACTCTCATTCAGTTTATGAAAAAACAGTAAACATCATTCAAACAACTTCTAGTATTTGTAATTCTGATCAATCAACTAATATGATGATCAGATGATCTTATTTTTCATATATGATTTTATTTATATTGTTAAGATTATTTTTCATAGGCCTATATTTATATATTCACCAGCACGCACTTGGAGCAATAATAAATCCATGCATCCAAATTCTGAAAAAGGAGGAAAATAAAGAGTTCTGCCGCCACCTAGTGGTGTATTCGGTGAGTAACATTTAATGAGGTTCTCTTTTGTTCAATGCCACAATAATACATAATCACATTACTAACGTTAACTGTACATAAATTAACAACTAAATAAATTTCAGTGCTTTTAACGCATTACATATTTTTAGTGCCTTTTATTTTTATTTTGTTCCAGAAGGTTTATATATAAAGTCATTTATAAATTGTGAAAGATTTTGCAAAGAGCCCATTTTCTATGATACTTTCCTAGTAAAATAAATAACTAAATCATATGTTGTTCTTTACTCTTCAAAATATTCAGAAATTTATTTGACTTAGTTGGTTGACGAGAGGAGCTTTTCTACAAAGCTGAAAAGAAGTGATACTGTACATACCTAAAAAAACTAAAATAATCTAGTAAAATGTTAATATGAAATATGGTGTACTAAATATTAAGAATGATAATCACATGCCTTTCAGGGTATTTTGTAATTTTGTTTTGATCTGCCTAGCAACACCTCAGGGAGGGTCTGAAGCTACCTTAGAAACACACCCTACTAGCCTTGTATTAGAGTATTGCCAGTTTAGCAATTTTGTTGCTAGCTTTAGCAAATTTCCAGACTAGCAATGTTTATTTTTCCCAAAAAGCACCTAGCAACAAACTTTTGAAAAATGACTCAAATGATAAAAAAGGCATCTATCTATCTATCTATCTATCTATCAAAATGCAATGTTTAATTTAAAATACTGGTAAAAAAAAAACAGTTAAGTACACTGTGCCCTATTTTTGTGGACTTTTCTTAAAGTGTAGCATTTAACTTACTACCAATACACTGCCTAAAACTATAATTGTTAATAATGTGTAGTTTAACTAGCTATTTGTAAAATACATAAAATGTAGGCTAATTGTTCAAAAATATGTAATTTTTCAATAATTTTAATAATTTAAAATAAAAATGTGTTTATATTTACAAACAATAGGCTATATATTAAATGTTCCTATTCTTTCTACAAACAAATCTAAATTAATGTATTTCAAATTACACAATGACGCAGTTTTACATCATGGTTACAAAATGATATTATCATCCAATGTTGTCACAACATCATTTAGCAACCTTTAGCAATAAATCAACCTGCCTGTATAGTCAACTATATATGGTTAACTGTTGTATAGCTCCATTGTTTTTCCTGTAGGTCTACTTGTATTGTTGTATGGTTCTATTTATGTTTAACTGTTAAGTAGCATTTCGTTCCACTATATGTCCACACATGTAGCAGAATGACAGTAAAGCTCGACTTGACTTGACTTGAATCTTTATATGGGCCACAGGGCCAGTCATAATAACATTCTCCCAAACTGTGTGAATTCTGTGTCTGCGGGTCTGTTATGACACAGGCAGAGGCTGAAATGAACTTTTTCAATCACCAGCCAATTCGTCTACTACATTACCGGCCATTCATAACTTCTACTAGCCAAAAAAAACAAAAAAACACCAGAAATACACCAACAGCTTGAGGCTGTTACCGTTGCAAGCTACCGTTGCAAATCATTTTGTGGCATTGCTAGGGGTGTGCGATATTGACAAAAAGATGATATTTAAAGCGCTTCGTCGCGTCCAGTGTAGACAGACTTTAGCTGTTGCGTCGCGTCAGGTGTAGCATGGTGTTAACAAACATTTTGATAGGGAAGGATGACAAATACAAAAAATAAAAAACAGAAAAAACGCATACGAAAATTTCTAAATCAATGTGCAAGGACCTTCTTCTAAATAACAAAAGACATGCCAAATGCTTTGATGCATTATGACACCTTTTTTAAAGGGGTCATCGAATGCAAAATTCACTTTTGTTGTTGTTTGAACAAATGTGTGTTGGAAGTGTGTGTACACATCCACCCTATAATGATAAGAATCCACCAAGTGTTTTTTTTAATACCTATTTTAAAATCCCCTTTCTCAAATCAGGCTGTTCTGACGTAGAATGACGTAGTTTTGCACAGGCCCCTCCCAGGACAGTTGATTGACAAGTTCATTTTACTTTAGACCCGCCCTGAGTGAGATGCCTGTGAGCTGTCCGCCATTGTGTCGACTGCACGGGGAGACAAGAATGTCTCCGATTTAGCGATTGAGATGTTTTGTTGTTGGATGCAATAATGAACATAGCAGTCGTCATTTACTCCCGACATCTGAGCCGCTGAAGACGCAAGGGATTAACGTTATTTTCGATTTTGAGAATGCGCCGATCCCGATCTGCCTAAATGCGTCTATGTTCGCGCGAATCATTCATAATCAAGCTTCATCTACAGAAGAAGTGAGTATAAGGTTTTTTATGAAGCTTTGCAAATCGCCTTTCCTAATAATGTGGTAGCAAAGACTTTGGTGGTAGTTAACTTAGCAAGTTTCGCGGCTGAAGTTTACACACTGCTCGTCACCCCACGGAAGAGAGGGGCGGGGCGAGCAGAGCTCATTAGCATTTAAAGCAACATGGACTAGAATGGGTTGCTGAAAACATCTGATTTTGACAGTGTAAAAAGGGTTTTTTACACTACCATTTGGAAATTTTAACCAAAGTATGTTATAGACTTTTCATTAAGACCCTAAAGAATCATATCAACTTATAATGCCATAACTTGATGAACCAAATCCGTAATATTAGTTTTCTGTTTTTGTTATAATGACTGCTCTTTGTAGGAGATACAACCATGTCTCATTTCCCTGTTCTTATACATGTTTATAAGTTCTGCAATAAAGAAAATAGCATAGTAGCAAAGCTGACAGTGAAGAATGAGACTGAGCAGCGAGTTTAATGTTGAGATGTGGCCATCTCTTTATCGAAAGCAGTGATGTTGTTCAACTTTTGCTGTTTATTTTTGAGATTTTAATCCTTGTCAAATTTGATCTCATATGAAAACACTTTAACCGTGTGTACATCCACAAGAACTGATTTTATCAAGACTTAACAGATAAGGTTAAGCAATACAATTCAGGCTTTAAAAATCACTGCTGTTGTTGTGTAAGGAATGTAAAACAAGTTTACTTTATGGAAAATGTAGAGACGTCACTGGTCCTGTGCCTACGCGGTTCATTTCAACGTATTTCATTTCTTCCATTCAAGACATCAGCGACAATAAAAGACTTTGACGTGACACGCCTCAGGGATAAACATAAAAGTCACCGTTAACAAGCCAATTCCTGCTTTCTTTCATGTACTCTTTATCTTAAATGAAAAGAAATGAATGAATAGATGAATGCAGAGATGAACACATGTCATTAATGATAGTTGTATCTTGAAGAAACAAACAAAAAACTTGTTGGGTAGTCCGTGTATGCCACGCTTTCATCAGTACAAACACATACACATTCATGCTCAACCTGTCCTGTATAGTTTAAAATTATATGTTGGGTAACAGTTGCGTTTATTCACATCTAAACATTTGTCAAATTTGTGTAGGTGTTAGTGTAATTGCCACATCTACAATTTGAACGTAGTCTTAAAAGATTGGCTTTCTATTTTCCATAGTGAAAAAGGCAAATATAAAGGTGAGATAAAGATGCCAAGATGGATGTGTGGCCGGAGCTGTACAGCAGCCAAACTTTCTTCAGCCTCTAGGGGGAGTATGTTTCTCACTTTCCAGCAGACTTCTCTGACATGGCAGTCTGTTACGACTTTTACTCAACTGAAATGCTGTGTAGAGTTAGTCTTGCTGCTAAATTCCTCAAATACGGGGGCTACATTAGCACAGAAGATGACACCCCAACACCTTCAGGCAAATTTTGTTAGGCCTCATCAAAAACATGCGAGAGAGTATATGAATTATGTTGAGCTTTAATGGTTTGCATAATCAGACTTGCTCTTGGATTGTTTTCATGTCAAGATCAGAACATTTTATATGCATTCCGATATAAATCATGATTTTTTCCCCCAAAGCAATGTTCTTTTTATCCATTTTTGGAGACTGACAGCTGCCCTGAGGTTCAACTGTAAAATGATCTGGGAAATACGTAGACATTGACAGAACAGAGAAACACAATTTAAGGCTTTAACCGATTCAACATGCCGTATCCAACAGTTTAAACTCTGAAAGACTTGCAGATGATTATCACAGTGAAGTCTCCATCGCTTAGCCATATTAACATAAAAGCATGCAAATGAAGTTCCATTCCAAAGTAACATTTGTACATCAACAAGACTCAAACCTCTGAATGCTTCACTTCATATGTGAGGCTTGAGGCATCATTCACAGTTGTACCTTGACTCAGCTGTGTTATGGTTTCACATTGTGATGGTCTGTGTTTAGAGCGCAACCCAAAAAGGTGATGTTTTGAAGAATTTGAGATGGTATCTCTCTCCGTCGGCATCTATCTTACTGTCAAACCCACATCATGGAGAAAACTGAAAACATACCATACCAAATCATTCAAACAAATAAATGGAACTTAAAGCTGTGTTCAGTGTTACACAAAAGGAAATGAATAGTATTTTTGAAAATATGTTTAATATATGCTCACATCGTATGAAGACCATGTTGAAATCACATAACCAGTTAAATACTTTTCACCTGGTCGACATATTCTCCCTGTTATTAGATACTTATGTTCAAAGAATAATTTTTAGAATGTGCATAAAACATGACACAGTTTTGTTGCTATATTATTGATTGTTTATGTTGCTAAGGGTGGTTGATAAGGGTGTTGCTCAGTGATACACAGAACCGTTGGGTGAAG
>SCHK01284976.1:0-12463 GCA_004124795.1 Poropuntius huangchuchieni
CTCGGTCACACTAGACTTGGATCATGCAAAATGTCTTCACACGCTGCAAGGGTCATGATATGACAGTCTTTTTTTAAAAACAAATTCATCATTTAACAAATACTCCAAACACTAATTAATAAGCAAACCTGAAGCTCTCCCATGCAATACAGTCACAAACCAATGCACTAATTAGCAAGTTAAACTGCTTGTTTGTTTATATTGTCACAAAAGGTAAACTATAATATTACCAAGCGATACGTATGCAAAGTTAGATATACAATACACCTTTATCTGCATTCATACAGTATATATGTAATTTGCATGAGTATACAAACATATACAGTACATGTATCTGGAAGATATACAAACAGAAGGTATCATTAGCTTCATGATTTTCTGTATAACTGTTTTGAAATGCATATTGTGTACAAATAAGACTGATTTAAATTTTGGCAATTTCAGATCAGAGACCAAACAAAATTTGGCGTGTAGTGAAAGTTTCATCATGACTAAAAGTTCTCTCTATACAAAAAGCTTGTGTTTATATTTAGCTGTTTTTTTTCCTCCTAATAGCACCAGTGGCATTGGACGCATATTTATCTAATGGTCTGAATGCATTACATTTGTTAACGAATCATTTATTATAACTAATAGCTGGTCACGTGATCAACGTGGCGTCGCCCGTGAGGGGGCGACCCGACCTATGAAAAACAGATGCTTTCCATGAGGGTCTAAAATTGATTTCTTTGCCTACATTTTAATTAATAAAAAAAAAAAATAAATACGTGTAAAAACAGACATCTACTAGCAGCTTCCCTCACACCGTCCTGTCAGACGCGTTATGTAACGCCATATTAATCTACTGCATCAACTGAAGAGATGGATTAGGAGAAATGAGTGCTGCCTTCAGTCAATCTGGACGTTAAAACTGTCTTTACCTCACTGACAGTGCCCAACCCAGAGAGGGATGACACCGCGTGGGGTTAGTCCAATAATCACCCGCGGATTTACACATTAACCGGAGATTTCCCAGGATAAAGTAGAATCATAATGGCAGACCACAAACTGTTGGATTCATAACGCACATGCAATATCACACAAAACACTGCTAATATACAATATGCTGCATGAGATAACTAAATTTGACAGGTCAGTTTGTTGGAGGTTATACTGCTTCTGCAGTCTTCGGTTGTGAGGAATTACGTTACTTATTTTAAAACACTGACCGTTAGAAAGACCTCGACTGACAGACATTTTACCTATAATGTATATAACATAAAAGTATTAGGAACTAGAAAATTCAACTGATGAGACATATTTGCCTTTTGCAAATCAACCTTTCTCCACAGACTCACCTTGAAACAGCCATATGAGCTGCTCGGGTTTGGATCCGGGCGCGGGGTTCGGTTCAGGTTCGCGTGCGCGGACAGGCCCGATCTCTCGCGCACTGCCTCAAAATCGGTCTGCTCGCTTATTAAATATTTCCCACAGCGCCCGAGGACGCCGAGTAACACCTACGCCAGCGTACAGATTGATTTAGCCCTCAGCACTTCCCCGAAAACGGTATTTTAATCGAATAAACGGGGGAAAATAGTTTTGTTGATCACAAAAGAGAAGCCAGGCGGCTGGTTTTATATGAGGAGCCATCTTGCATTTATTCCTTCCTCCATGGTAGGCGCGCTGTGATTGGTTACATGGGCTCCAGCTGACCAATCACAACGCGCTTTTCAAAAAGGAAGCACACAGGACAAGAAAAATATGCTCCGGAAACAAGTTTTTAATCTAATTTTCAGTGGACATATTTTATGATGTTGAATGGCAAGCATTTATTTTGCATCTGTAATTTTTGGAAATTCGTATTTGAGATATTTAATAAAATAATTTCAATCGATGACAATCTGTAACACTAAGTTCCCCGTTACTGATGCTAGTATGACCACTTCATGGAAAATTACACTTGCACAAAGACAAGCATCGACTTGAGAAAAGGAATCTGATAAGAAAACTTTTAGAATCACACACAGAAAAAAATGTATTTATGTTGGCTAAGTATATGTATTTTTGTATGTATGTGTATTTAATTGTTTATTTTTTGTTTAAGAAATTAGACCTTTGTTAATGAATTTTTATTTGAAGAATTATGTGTCTGTGCATTTCTTCCCCTTTAAAATCTGCTATAATTAAAACATTTCTTGACTTTACCGTGGAAATGTATATGCCAATTCGTTTCATAATAAATCAAAATTTCTTAATACTAAATTTCTAATATAATATGAGTTATTCTAGTATTCTAATATGAGTTTCTACCATTTTTTTGTAACTGGTCTGGAGTGTGTTTCCCAAAAGCATCGTCGTAGCCAGCTACGGTTGACCTCTATTGGTAACGACGGAATTTACCATCTCTGATTTCGGGAAACGCACCCCAAGGTTGATGTGGTTTCTCTCTGTGTTTTGCCTCCATCTGGTGGTGACCCAGAGTATGTTCATTTAGCTGGTGAGATTTGACGACCATAGACACACTGAAATACACAGTATTAACACAGTGCTAAAAATTACTGTTTTATTTTATGTAAGGGACTACGCTCGCTGTACACGGGAACAATCCAGTCAACACCTCATTATGTGAAACAAATACGGCAGAAATGTTCAACTGTTAGGTGATGACTGCTGACTGGCCTCATTTTTTATTTTAAAGTTTATTTTTTAATATTTTTATTTGTTATGTATTCAGATTTGCTATATATTCAACAACAAGAAGCATTGAGAACCATGAAGGCTCAATGCCAAAATGTATATATATATATATATATATAGGCCTATAATATCCAATATGAAATACCGAACCACATTCGGTCCACATCAAATGTTAAATAGCACCCATGGGTGTTTCTGATATGCTCTTCTGCTACTGATGGAGACTTTAAGATTATTAATTATATTGATGCATGTGAAAAATAAATGTGCATTCTTCATCAGTGCACTATTTGTTATTGTATTACATTCTCTTATAAACCATTTGCCTTTTAACTCTTCCTTCACTTTTCTTCATCTCAGTGTTGCAGGTTTCTACATTTATTCACCAAAGGCTCCACATCAGTTTCTAAAAATGAATTTAACATGCTCTAAATGGTTTTAGTCCAAATGCTCTGTTGTCATGACAACATTCCTTTGTGTGTGTGTGTGTGTGTGTGTGTGTAAGCATTAAACCACTGTTCCAGTTCAGAGATATTGGTTTAATTGGTCTAAAGTCTGTCCATCTGTATCATTACCAAGATCACAGTAACAAAAAATTGCACTGTTTTCTTTCTGTACAGGAACAGTTCGTTTATCACACTTTCATTCTCAAATGTTCACTGAATTAATTTACATACAGTGTTGGTTACAGTAGTTGCATGTAACTAAATTAAATAATTTAATTACAATAATTACTTACTATTATATTAACAATAAATTATGCATAATTACATGCAAGTAACGCTAATCCTAACCCTATATAGTAAGTACATAGTTAATTAACATTACTGAGTACTTAAATGTATAATTACACTGTAACAAAGACACCTTAAAATAAAGTGTAACCCAAAATAACTGTAATTGTAATCAGAAAAAAAAAGTGTAATTAAATTAGTTACTTACGAAAAACAGTATTGTAGCTATTTCCTATGGTTTTAAATCTGTATTTAACCTCAGAACAGTCGCAATGTAAGTCTGATTTTGAGTTGGCTGTGCTTTAAAATTAAATTATTATAATCTTAATTCAAGTGATGAAGGATTTAGAAAGTCTGTTAGCAATCAGTGTTGAGTACTGCCTGGTTTACATGTTTAAAAAATGATTAACAGTTGAAAACATAAGAAATTTAGAAAAGTAAACTTCAAATTTAATCAGTTACATTACTTTAATAAAGTAATTGAAATAGTTACACTTATTACATTTTAGATAGTGTAACTTGTAATCTGTAACCTATTACATTTCCAAATAACCTTCCCAACATATCTCTTTCACTTTTCTTCTGAACAAAAAAGCAGCATGAGGAAACCCCTGCTAAAACCTGTTTTTCTACAAAAAAACAAAAAAACACTTTAATAATTTAGCAAAGAAAGATTAAAGCATTAAAAATAGCTTTTACAATAAGGTGTTTGCTCTGTATTTTGGTGATTCTAAAAATAAAGTTAAAATCACAGACTGATGCCAAGGGAAAACTTTTTATTCTCAAGTTCTTTCGAAAAACAACTGCTGATCTGAAGAACCTACTGAATTGTGTAACAAAACAACATCTTGATCAGGAGACAGTTCTTTGTTGATTGGTTTGTGATGCTTGAAGTATAACATTGTGCGTCACCTCTTAGTCTGTTTGATGTAAGACAACAGAAATGACACTTTACATGTGCCATTACCTCTGATGAAACCCTCTTTACTAATGAAAAGAAAAAGACTGGGGTCTAATTGGTGCTCTAAAAATAACGTCAATACTCCAGAATTGTGTCACAGGACTGTGCGTCAGTGTGATTTTCCAGCTGTCAGTGTGTGTGTGGAAAGCTCATGATTGTCTGGCATTGTCACCTAGGGTTTGACATACGTGTTAAACCTGCACATCTGGTTCTGTTCACACGATGGCCTTTCAGCTTCTTATAAATCACAGCACTGAACAGAGATAAACACACGCAAGAGGAACACACAAAGAATCACTCATGCTGTACATTCTGGGGGTAAGTTTAATTAATTAAACTTTTATTAATGTTTTAATGCTTGTGTTTGGTGTATGATATTTATAAGCAAAAAATCAATTAAATATACATACAATATTTTAGGGGACACCAGATCTATCAGCCACAAAGGCTGCATTTCAGTAGCTCTAAGGATTTAAGGGTTTTTTTTCACTATGTTGATACATAAATGCAGAGTATGAAGTCTAATAAAAGCAGAAATATTATATTTTAATGTAATGTATATATATGTGTGTGTGTAACATTTTAAATTATATTAACAGAAAAATTCTTTTGTAACAATATTTCAAAATATACTATTTTTATTGTATTTTTTTATTAAAATAAATGCAGCCTTGGGGAGCATGAAACTTCTTTTAAAATAATTTAAAATAAATAAATAAAATATTCCAAAATAGAGTGTGTCATATGTATCGTTTCTCTTTCACTTATGCATTTTTCTTTAATTTGGATCTTTTTGCAGTCATATTTTTCTGAATTCATTGTGAAAATTCAAATGTTTGTTTCTACAGATTGCTTTGGGGCTAATTGTCATCATCCAGTGCATGTCACATGGTCTGAGTCAGGTGAGAGGAAGTGTTTAAAAATGTTTTTAAAACTGGTTAATCTGTATTTAATGGTCAGCAGCAAATTATACACGATTATCTTGCTATTACATCTATTGTTGGGAGAAGCAGGCGGCGCAGAACTAGTCAGAAGAGAAAAATATGACAAAAGCAGGTGGAGAGGGAGTTAACACTTACATAATGCTGATGTTATGTGTTAGTTTGGTTTTTGTGATGCCTGCAGTCTTTCTTGAGCATCTTGGAACTGCAATTTATGCTTCAAATTCAGTATCCACAGGAAGGTGCAGAAACAGAATGTTGTCTTACATGTTTATTGACTACATTGTCTCCAAAACAGATACATGGCAAAGTTGGGAATGCCTTCCAAGAAAAAAATATACTTTACATAAACAAGGTAGTTGGCTATATATCTAAAAAATATATTGTTCTCTTACTGCTGACTGAAGGATACACATTAATATCTGATTTTTTTCTTGCAGTGGAGAATGAATGATCAGGAACTTCATCTCATCATTAGACTCCTCTCTGTTGGGCTGGTGGATGCAGATCCAAACACTCTTCACCATATAAAAGAATACAGAGATCTGAGAGGAAGTTCAACCTGAGAGGGGAAGAGTCATCCGGATGTTTAAATGAGTTTGCTTCCTGATCATTAACCCTGATAAAAGAAACCTGACAGGTTTTCTTTTACTTCGGTTACTGGTAGTTCAAGGAAACATGTGACATGGCAAAGACTGTTGTCCTTCCAAACCTTTAAAAGACTGTGATCATCTGTTCTGATAGACTCCGGTGAAATGGACAGAGAAGAAATTATATGATGCCAGCACCGATTCCCATAAAGAAGAACAAACATTCTCTAGGGTATAGAATGTTACTAACATTTGGATCAGCATGCATTAAACATAATGTACAGAAATTATTTGGCATCTTTAACCCAAAATGTAACATTTCCAAAGACAGATCTGAAATTAACTGAAGCAATTCAGTTTAAGAGATCAAACTATAATGTATAAAAAGTTTAACATAGTAATGTTGAGCTTTATTCAAATTCATAAAACAGCTACCTTAGTAAAAAATATATATATTAAAATGTATTTGAAATGTATTTTTATGCATTTATTTCATGCTAAGTATACAACAAATACAATTGCATGTTTATATGCTTATTGAAATACACTGCAGGTGTTCTTTTGGTATACTAAACTGCTATACTGAAAGTCTGCTAAATTGGAACAACTAGCTTAATTTTGTACTTGATGCATTTTAATTGGGCAGAGGGGGTGCTGAATTCCAACTATATCGAAGTATATCTGATTGTGCTAAAGTGGATACTTTGGTCACATTTAAATATATTGCATTTAAAGACTGATATTATTCATTATTCATGCAATCCTCGTCAACAGTGACATTAAAACACATTTTAGGCTTAGTATTAAGAAATGTGCATTGTGCACAAGTTCTCCAAATAAATTTTAATATAATTTTTATACAGTTTTAGTAAGCCTTGAGTATGTCAGTAAATATGTTAATAGATTTGAACTACTTAGTATGAAATAATTGAACTTGTTCAATGAATGTTAGAGCTTCATTATCAGTGCAAGTTCCCAGAAATGTCTACAACATCAGATACATATTGGAGTTTCAAAGTAACATTAGCAGAAGTGGTCACAGATTTACTTGGAAATTACTTGGAAATGGTTTATATCAGATATTCATAGGGCCAGTTCACCAGAACTCTTTTACAGGAATCATGAGTCATCATGATGTTCTTGTAAATTTGGGATGTTCTTTCCCTGTAAGAGTAAAAGGAAATATTAATTAGCATATTTATATTGGTTAAGTATTTATACTGTAGCTGCTACAACATTTGTCACAAATATTCCCATAGATAAAAATATATAATGAAAATAAAACTCAGAAATATGATTCTGCTCTTTTCTCACCCCAAACTTTACGGTTCAAAGTTTGTCCCAGTACGTACAGCAGCGCCAGCACAAGCATGTTAAAAAAGAAGAAGCCAGTCAATCCTGAGCTGCTGAACAGTCCCAGTATAGGGTAAACCCAGATTCCCACCGTTAGATACACCCAACCCACCCTGAAAGAGAGGGAGAAAATGTATTAGTTGTGTTTTTGGAAAACAGTTTCATAACTAGCACAGTCACCCACATAATCATAACTCACCATCCTAAGTAAGCAACACTAACAAATCCCAAAGCAGCCAAACCATTCTTCGTTTTAGGATAGATATGTGGCTCCACCAGGATCTCACCAAACACGATTGGGAGAACAAGAGTGTGCTATGAGTCAAGCATACAAAGTCAATTTACAAAGGTTAATTTAACTGTAAAGGAAGATTATTTAATTGACATTTTTAAAATGTCTAATACAATATAGAGAACAAACCATAGCATGATTCATCCATGGAGGGAAGAAGCTGTCCAATGAAGCTGGATAGACCAGTTGTCGATCATAGGCAAAAATCAGCCAAAACAGCAGAACTACAAACTTAAAACAATTGTTATAAATAACAATAAGAAGAAGATGCACACAAATGTAAAGAAACTACTTATTAAAGCTTGAAGAACTGATATGTATTCAATCCTATGCATTATTGTGCATTAAAAAGCGTTATTACCATTAAGCACCAGTAGATGGTGCACATTTATTGGTTACATTTCTACGCATTTCTGTTCAATCTAAATGTCTAAAAAATGTCTATCTAGAAGCAGCGTTTAATGGGTTCTGATGGACTCTATTCAACAACAGTAAGAGAAGATCTAGATCTCCTTATCTTTAATTCTTAAAATATAATTTGTTTATTTTTTGCTGTAGTTATTAACAAATAAAAAATAAAAAATACCATTGGAGTACCATGGCAGCATTATGGTATTCTTTTAAAGACCTTTAAACGCTGCCACAGTACTTCGTAGTAAATTTAATTTGAGCATACAAATTAGATTTGACCATTATGGTTTGGTCTATTCTATTTTTAAATCGGAAAATATAATAGGAATAATGATCCTGACACTGAACTGTACACTAAGGGGAAAAAGGTACAAAATCTGTCACTGAGGTGGTACACTTTTTAAAGGTAGACTACTAAAATGTAGTCTTCAGGTAGTAATTTGTACTCGATAGGTATTGAGCTAATATGCACATTTAAGGTACTGATATGCATCTTGTATGGGTAAATATAAAAGTGTAGGCCTACCTTTTGAAAAGGCACCGCCCAATTAACAGCTTTTGGACCTTTTTTTCTGAGAGTGTATACTAATCTAATCTCTATGATTGGCACAACGAGCTCTTCACACGTGAAGCATGTTAAATACACGAAACAGTAGCCTATTAGTACATCAGTTTTGGCACCTGTCAGACTAACAAGTATTATCCAAACTCACCATTCCCACTGGAAACGCAAAGACAGAAAAGAGCAAGTCCTTGCAAAGGCAGAGAAGTGACATTTTGGAGCCTTTCCCCGCAGGCTGAAGGTCATTCACAGATGCCAGTCCAAAAAACACTATCTGTAAGATCTGAGAAATGAAACATTTACAAGCAGTCTTCAGTAGTGTGTCTATCAGAACAATGTAAAAGTGTCCTCACAAGGGTGGCACCTTACCAGGTTTAAAAATGTGAGGTATTTCCAGGGTCCGCCATAAACAAATATCCCAGGTGGTATATCTGCATTTCGTTTTGCATAAAAAGACTGAATGACAAAGACATACCAGCTGAAAGCAACTATGTGGTAATATTTCTTCAACATGCCAGTCATGTCTGCAGTCTTTTAGTCTGTTGCTGAAATACAAATTTCATCACCATGAACTGAGTTCTCCACTCAGCTGCAGGAGACTTTAAGAAATGCCAGGGGAACTAATTCAGATTTATGAGAATAAAGCTCATATTAAGAGATTAGCCTAAACTGACTAGCTAATTTGACATGGCGTTATAAAAGTGCAAATACTCACAAAGGGCCTTGTGTTTTTCTGTTGTTGTCATACATACGAAGTATTTTTGTCTTCACTCTAAGCACAATTATGTAACACATTCTTAAATATCACAAGCTAAAAAAAATATGTTCTGTAATTTGGTTTAATTTAAGCATAACTGCATGGCTCACATTTTTGCAGCATGACTCAAACCTGCCCCAGTAGCTAATTAAAGATCAGTGATGTCACATTAAAAGGTGATACTCACTACAAAGTGTAACATGGCCTATAGCCCTCATTCACTGAAAAAGAATAAAAGTTCTGTTATCATTTATTATTGTGTTTCATCTTTTTTTCTGAAGTCACATGGGTTTGAAATGACAGTCAAGTAAATGATAACAGAATTTTTATTTTTGAGTGAACTATCCATTTTTTCCATATAAAACACCCATAATGGTACCAAAGGGGAATGATTACAGACCGAACAAAAACAGACATTGTGTAAACTATTCTTTCATCAGAAGATTAATAAACACATTTTTCCTTCTCACTGAACATATTGTTTCATTACTGTTCTGACAAAGGCAAATGACATGTCTGAGATATTAATATTTGAACATGAACATGTCTTATGTTCTAGTTTTATTTATTTAGTTTTTATCAGTGTAGTATTACTCATTTTGCTCTAAACATAATTCAAACTTACAACTTTTGGAACAAGTGGGAACACGTAACAGACATTATTGGTTCTCTACACATGTAGCTTATGGGAACCTCCAACAAGAACAGATGCAAGTCTTAATACACTCACAAATGTTGACAAACAGATTTCACAATTTAAATAAATCAATATTTCATCCTAAATTCATAATATTGCACATTTTGTATCGATTTGAGAAACTCCTTTTAGTAAAAAATGCATGTTATCCTCATTACGTGGACTCAAAAACATGTGCTTATGGAGTTTCCATTGTGCATCAACGTAAACCAATAGAATGAATTTGACAGTGGCATATCTTTGGTTTACACAATCAACTTATGGACAAGTCAACACTTAAATTAATCATCTACTGGAATGTCCTTTTCTGTTCTCTGCCCAGACCATGTGACTGAACAATTTCCCTTTTCCCTTCCTCAAAGCATCCTGTGATCATTTTGCTCCAGCTCAGTTCACCACATAGAAAAATGTGTGCCCAGTTACTGATCCACTATGAAGTTCTTTCAGTGTTTGTTCTTAATATCATTGAAAAACATCTGGGCACAAAATACATATATTAAATGAAAAATAAAAAATACTTGGAGAAAGGTTTTATGCTGTATTGAAACACGAACAATAGTCTGTTAACATGTTGGAGCAGTAATAGAACGATGTTGGAGACTTTCAGAAAGCCTGCACCTTGCTCCTGGCAATATCATGCAACTCCTCCCCTACTCCACATCGCTCACATGCTCCGTCTCTGGCAGCTTCATTTTTAATGAACTCATTGTTTTTGTTAGGTAAACAACTCTCTCTTTACAGTATTTATAACAGATAATAATTTCTAGATACAGAACTTCCAATAACTACAAAAGATTTAGAAATGTGTTTCACAGCTATATTATTGATATACACACTAAGAACTACCTGCCCTATCAAAAGCTTATTCCAGCTGGTAAAGTTCCTGTTTTTGTCTTGCAGATCATCTGCATAGCTTGCTAAGCCCTGCAGGGGATTTCCACTCTCTCAATATAGGCAGCACTCTTTGGTATAATCAGAAGTTATAAGACACTTCAATCCAAGTTTGTGTAGGTTCACAGTTATGAGGTAAGACTTTGAGAGAGAAAAAAAATCTGGCAAAATCGCTTCCCTCTTCAACAGTGGAGCCCCTCTTCCAATGGATTAATTCACGAGGCCTGTGAAAACACCAAATACAAATGCTTGAGTAATGTGAGGAAATGTAAATTTACATTTAAACACTGAACTTCAGTCTTTTGGATATTGTGCTTTCGGACACTGAATCTATGCAATGGATAATCAACATTTTCAGAAATTTTGAATTGATATGAACAAACTCCTACAACATACTTCAAAACGACTGTAGACCTTCCTCTCTTTACGCATTTGCTCCATCTTTTTTAGTAAGATCTCCCGCTCTTCTGGTGTAGTCTTGGAGGACCAGGGCCTTCCTGGAAGATTTGAGAACGATTTATCTGCAGAGCTAACCTCAGCCTTTTTTGCTTCATTGGGTGCAGCAAGAGTCTGCTTGGACAGGGAAGATCTGCTTTGGTTCTTTGCTGAAATTTGCTCTAAAAGAACTTTAGTGTCATCTCTAAGGTTGCTGCAAGAGATGACATTTGCTGTAGATGTCTGATGGGCAGACACAATCGATTTAGCATTCTCTGCAGCAGAAGACTGATTTTCTGAATTACTGTGAACAGTCAAATGTGATTTTTCTGACGCCTCTGCAATGTTAGTCACAGTGTTTTCTACCTCTGATGTTGTTTGTTTCATTTTATCAACCCCGTTAGAGTCTATTGCTGTAGAAACTTCTATCTGAGGCCCTGCATCTATAGCTGAAGTGTCATGACTCTGAGTTTGCTCTATAATGGTGTCAGATTTCTGGCACTCATCTGTTTTCTCAGGCTTTGAGTCTTTTTGACAACTAGATACCATAGGATTTGATGATAAACTAGATTGTAATTGTGTTATTCCCTGAGTTGAGTTGATCTCATCTGAGGACAAGTAAGGTTCTGGTGAAGCTTGAGGCTGAGTTGAGGTCACTTCCATTGAATGAAGACTGGTTAAAGCACCATTGTCTGTGTCTTTTACTGTATGAGTTATGCACGCTTGTGTTTGGTTTAGTTCCAGTTGGATATCACAAGGTGCAACAGTATCAGATTGGGAATGTTCAGCTGGGGAACTTAAGTCTGTGATGACTTCATTTTGAGACATGCTGTTTTTCTTATTCACACAGTCAGATTTTGTTGCAGTGATGTCTTTAAGGGATTCATTTTCTGTTTTAATATTGTGTTTGGAAGTGTCTGTCTCCATTTTGGTGGGATTTTGGGAAAATTCACTTTCTGTTATAGTGAGCTGCTGGGACAAGTCATTCTCTGTTGGAATGGACAGCTGGGAAGAGTCTGTGGTTGTTACAGTGTTTGTCTGGGAAGAGTCTGTCTCTTTTGCAGTGGGCTGCTGAGAGGAGTCTGTCTCTGTTGCAAAAGGCTGCTGGAAGGAGTCTGTGGTTGTTGCAGTGGGCTGCTGGGAGGAGTCTGTGTCTGATACAG
>SCHK01284980.1:0-15925 GCA_004124795.1 Poropuntius huangchuchieni
AATAAGCAAGCCTAGCCCAGCCCAGGTGACAACAAATATTGCAAAAATAACACAATGCATTACTTTCTATAAAAAAACAACAACTAAGTAATGCAATTATCTACTTTTTTTATGGCATAACGCAATACTGTAATGCATTACTTTTAAAAGAAACTTCCCCAACACCCATCGGGACAAGGTATTCATTTCAGAATTCACTGGCTATTTTTACCAGTTTCTTCATTGATGCTAAAGCAGTGGCAGTTTGCAGAACTCCCCCATCTGCTACCGTACCGCGATGCAGATCAGAACATATGTATCCAATTAAGTAGCAAAGCAGAGAGCTGGAATCCAGCTTGATGTCAGACAAATGAAGAATTGGGGTGAGTGTGGCCTGTCTTAGCCAAGTGATGGTTGCATCCATCTTACAGAAGCTTATTGATGGTAAATGTTATGTTTCAGCGTGTGCTAGAGCTGTTATATTTGAGTTAAAGGGGGACTGGTAGTAATACTATGTCTGACTGAATGAAACAGCTGCTTTTGGCTTTCATAGCACCCCTTTTTTTAAACACCACCTCCTGTAGCTAATCTCAAATTCAGTTATACTAGCATGGTGTAGATTCTTGCTTAACCTTTTCAATTTCAACTTAACCTTTATCTTATAAATGAGGTGTGTGACTAGTACCACCAAACAGAAATGCAAGAATAAAACTTTCACTGGTTGGACCATCACACAACAAAACGGCACATTGAATGAAACATTTTGAAGCAGACAGATTAAAATGGTTCGAAAAATTAACAATTTTGTACCATGTATGAATGACTTAATTATAGTTGTCTTGATATATTTAGCCAGGACAGGAGAAATGATTTCATTTAATTCTAGCTTGATTTACTATATCACTTGTGCCTGGGATGCGCCAGATGGGAAGCCTTAAATATTGACCCCATGGCTGTAATGTGAATGGGGAACACTGGTCTTTTTGTACTGGTCCCAGTACCAGAGCTCTGCCTGAGGGGGGCTTCCTGAATGAATCCTCTCACTAGGCCTGACTATCACATGCCCGTTTAAGCCTGTAGTCCTCTCATGGATCAGGAGAATGCAAAGAAAGGGACAGGATGACTTGAAATAATCTTTGTTGAGCAGTGTGGAAATGTTGGCATGGTGGTAGTGTTTAAAGCTATACTGGACCTCTCATTGTGCACTATACATCAGTGCAGAAGGCCAGCTGTGTTAATGGACTTTCAGGAACTCTTTAGACTAACAGTTCTAAATAAAGCAGTAAGCTATACTCAAGGCCAAGCATTACATGGTTAAGGGTGTTGTTAGCCTTGAGTTATTGTCAACGACAACAGCAGCTATTTAATGTTTAATGCACAGTTATGTGAACGGACAATTGTGCAGGGCAGTGCAGAAATTCAATTGGGCCAATGGAAAATTTTAAATGTTACCAGTCACTAGAAAATTTTGAGTTTTGAGGTCTGAAATTTTTTACAGTGATGATGATGATATATAAATACTTTTCAAATGTGATTAATGAATTTTTAAAATAGGCTTCAATTTCTAAGCAAAATAATTTTGTTTTAGATCTTTAGAGATGTTTTTTTATAGGTCTTTGTGACATTCACTCTTTAACGAAGCATTAGTGCTAAAATTCTGTTTGAAGTTGCTTTAACTGATTTACAACGGCTTTGGTTCATCCAATCAGATTTTAGAATTTTAGAATGAACCGTTTTCTAATGAGCATTTCATAAGAAGCATATTATTGCTTGTAGATATTTGCTGGAGTCAAACTTTCTCAACCATATGTTCCCCTCTTCACTGGTTTTCAGGCTTCAGTGTTTGCTCTGTCTGTGGGACAGTCCTGTATGCTAACAAAACTTCCACCTCTGCCCTGTGCAGACTAGTCTAGTTCATCTTTCCCAGTAGTCACCTCTTTCTTTTTCTCAGACTGCCACCTCCCCCAACCGATCCCTCCACCCTTCTGTGGGCTTTAAACGCCATCCCCTTCACCTCTCCGTCTGGTCCACTCCTTTTTGTCTGTCCGCCTCTTTAATGTGCGTTGCTAAGGTGACTGCTGACCCATTGCTTGGCGCTCTATGAGAGGCCCCATTCCAAGATGGCTACCCTCTTAGACACTTTCAATTTGCGGTGGGGGGTAGGGTGTGTGTCCAGCGCTGGTATTGAGATCACTGGAAATTAAACCCTTGGACCAACACATGTTTATGGGCACTGACAAGAATATACCAGCTGCCAGATGAACACATTCTTTCTTGTGGCCAAATACGTTTTTCTCACCTTGTCCCCAGAGTATCCATATGGCACTTGGAGCATTTCATTACATTGATTTGAATATGAGAATAATCATGTCTAGATTAAACTAGGGTCAGGTGTGAGGGCACAGATGCTTGAGTGAAGTGTAATTATTTTCTGGTAAATGATGCATAATTGGAGTCTCATCATAGTCCTCAAATAGTAAATCTTAAACGTGTTTTCATGGTGTCAAATGTTCTGATCTGGGCCTTTTAAGCACAAAGTTCAAGTTTTCGTTTTCACATAGCTTATCTTTGTGTATTTAAAAAAAGGACTGTATAATAAAGGGTCTGAGTGCTTGTGCAGTGACTTGCATATGGTGCTCTGCGATTCAGGCATAACCTGATATAACCTGAAGTGCAAAGGTTGCAATTACACCACTTCTGTGTATTTTTATCTGTAGCCGGAAAGAAATCTTTACACATGGTAGATCTGCAAATATATAGGCATATATATATTGGATAATACATTGAATACAAATCAGTTGCTCTAATCAGTTTAAAGAGGAGATAAACCTTGTGCAAAAAATGCAAATAAAAAGGTGAAAAAGACTTAAAAAATGAAATCAATGGGAGTTTATCTTATATACTATCTCAGAAGTAAAAAGTTGATGCAAGTGTGATTGCTCTCCACGCAAGTTTTGTAGAGCAATAAAAATGTCATATTACACCACTCTGTCCTTGAAGTGTTTGTATTGGTCAAATAGATTCTTGTCTGTAGTCAGGCGCTCAATGCAATACATCGAGTCTGACCAGGACAAAGAGAATAACTGAGAAAGAATGAAAGAAAGAAAAAAACAGATTGCCTCTAGGCTTTCTGTTTGGTATGAATGGAATTATATTATACTATATATAAACACATAAAAATGCAAGTCTTCAATTTATCCTAGAAAAGGATATTTTGATAATGCTTCAAGCAGACACAAAACAGTTCTTTTCTTTCCTGTTCTCAAAATCTGGACGGACAAATGCCCCACAAATTGTTCTGCCAAACCTCCCCTCACCTTTTAGCATATCACTAAAGAAAATGTGATTGTCGGCCATGTGCTGAAAGGAACAAGGTTGAAAGTAATCAATAAGTCGGCCTCTCAGACAAGGCCACCAAGTAATAGCTGCTGTTGGTGAGGTGGGTGTTTTAAATGTCAGCGACGCAGGATGATTATATGTCTAGGGAGAACACTTCCCTTATTTTAGGCTGTTTTCACACTTTGTTTGATTGCTTGGTCCAAACTAAAGTATGATTTGTCTCTTTCTCTCCCTGCCCTGCGCTTCTCTTGCACATATTATTTTGGGGCACTACTGTATTTGTCTTGTTAGATTTAGCAATAAATTTACACAGAATGGAATGGCTTTTTGTTTTCATCTGCTGCAAATGCACTGAAATACAAAGAATGTGAGCTGCTCTCTGAATGCAATTTGCAATTAGTAGTTCACTATTACAAGTTCGGGCAGATTGCTTTCATACCAGCTACCATGAACTTAGGCCCACTTAAGAAGTGAATTTGTTGTTTGCTGGAGTTCAGAAAACTTCTTTTAACACAAGGTGTTAAAAGACAGGAAATGCTTGGGGTGTGCTCTCTGTGTTTGCTTGTCTATGAAAGCTAAGAAGATGACCACAAATTAGTTACACCTTCATTCTTATGTTTTTGTCATGTACATTGGAAATTCTCAGTACAGTTTGCCAGTGATGCTTTATTGCTGTACTAGTGAAGAGGAACATTATACACTGTAATGATTGTTGTCTTATAGAAAAGCATGTATTTTTAATTCTTCAGATATAAGCATTGGCCCGCTCATATGATTCATAGGATAATGGTATATGATTTAATTGGAGTAAGCATGAGAATAGACAGGCAAAGAGTGGCCTTTTTATGACGGAAAATCTCCAGAGGAGGTCAAACCCCACACAGGTGGCAGCAATTAACTGTAATTTTTGCAGATTGTAATGATCCATAATTTACCAGCCTCCCCCTTGCATCTCTTATGCAGTAAAAAGTGTTTTGATTGGGTACAGGTTTTTTGTTCACTCTGGCCTTTGTGTCAGATATCTCAAAGACAGGCACGGCATTTTACATGTGGAGTGATGTTCATACAGAAACTGAACAACCGTACCTCCAGTTTCAAAGGCAGAGTTTAGCCTTAGCAATAGCAATAGTAACTAATACACTGGATGATAGAGGTAGTGGCTAAAGCTCAGGGTCAGAAAGTGAAAGGCTACTGGTTTAGCCTCACAATTGTCTCACTAAGCAAGGTACCTAAACACTTGCTATTCCAAGTGGACTTCTTGTAGTAAATGTGCTGGTAAATGTGTGCTATCAACGTCTATGTAGATATCTTACTGAGCCTTTGTAATAAAATAGGAACATTTCCTAAATGGACAACTAACCTTCTCCCTCTGATTTTGTCTTGCAGAAAAAGATGAGCCCAGCAGCTACACATGCACAACTTGCAAGCAGCCCTTCAGCACGGCTTGGTTCCTGCTACAGCATGCCCAGAATACACATGGTTTCCGAATATACCTGGAGAGCGAACCTGGAAGCCCGTTAACTCCTCGAGTGGCCTCCGCTCCAGGCATGGGTGGTGACTGTGCCTCGCAGCCACCGCTACATACAGCCCACCTGGCAGACAGTAGTCCCTATAGCCTGATGAGGATAGCCAACAGAGATGGGTCTTCGGTTCCAAGAGAAGGCCGATATCCCAGGACACCTCCACTCTTTAGCCCCCCACCACGGCATCACATGAGCCCAGATGATCTGGCTTTGGCCCCCCACCACCCAAGCGCCTTTGACAGGGTAATGCGTCTTAATTCGGTACCCTTGGACTCCCCATCTATGGACTTCTCGAGACGTCTACGGGAACTAGCAGGGAACTCTGCTGGGTCCTCTCCGCCCATGTCACCCAACAGGCCTAGCCCTATGCAACGGCTACTGCAGCCATTCCAACCAGGGGCGTCTCATTCTCCTTCTGGATCTCACTCAACACCTACTCAACAAACTCCAACCGTGCCAGCTGTGAAGGCAAAGTCTTGCGAGTTTTGTGGAAAGTCCTTTAAATTCCAGAGCAACTTAATCGTCCACAGGCGTAGTCATACCGGAGAGAAACCTTACAAGTGCCATCTCTGCAACCACGCCTGCACTCAGGCCAGCAAGTTGAAGCGCCACATGAAGACTCATCGGCACAAATCCTCCTCTACTACCTCCAAATCAGATGATGGCCTTTCAACTGCCAGTTCACCTGAGCCAGGCACAAGTGATTTGCTAAGCAGTGCCACCAATGCTCTGAAATCTGTGGTGGCAAAGTTTAAAAGTGAGAACAACGGCGTGATCCCGGAAAATGGACAGGAGGAAGATGAAGAAGAGGAGGAGGAGGAAGAGGAGGAGGAGGAAGAGGAGGAAGGGGAGGAAGAGGAGGAGGAAGAAGAAGAAGAAGAGGAGGAGGAGGAGGAAGAGAATGAGAGTGAGGCCGGAGAGAGGAATGAGATAAACTTTAGCCTGAGCCTAGAAGGTGCACGTCACCATGAGAACAATAGACAGCGACACAGCAAAAATGTCGAGGGAATTCAGGATTATCGAGATGCTCTAAAACTTTATAAACGAGGGGACCACAGATCAGTTAGTGAGACAGGTGGGGACGAATCCCCACAAGAGTCTGATCAAGTCAGCAAGGGATACCTACCCATTGTAAATGGAACAGCCTCCTACCCAAACGATGACCTTTCAAGGAAACTTCTTGCAGGAAGTCCAGAATCCGACAGCCCTCTCTCCAAACGCATCAAGGTGGAAAAGGACCTTGATCTTCCAACTCCTACAATCCCCAACTCAGAAAACGTCTACTCACAGTGGCTGGCTGGATATGCAGCATCGCGCCAGCTCAAGGATCCTATTCTCAACTTTGGGGACTCAAGACAATCACCTTTCGCCACGTCCTCAGAGCACTCCTCGGAGAATGGAAGTCTCAGGTTCTCCACTCCCCCTGGGGAGCTAGACGGAGGGACAGCCTCTGGGCGCAGTGGCACGGGAAGTAGGGCCAGTACTCCCCACCTTTCCACTGGTCGACCCAGCTCCAAGGATGGTCGACGTAGTGACACTTGTGAGTTTTGTGGCAAGGTCTTTAAAAACTGCAGCAACTTGACAGTGCATCGGCGCAGCCACACTGGCGAGAGGCCGTATAAGTGTGAGCTTTGTAGCTACGCCTGTGCTCAGAGCAGCAAGCTAACACGGCACATGAAGACGCATGGACAGACAGGCAAGGACGTTTATAAATGTGAGATATGCCACATGCCTTTTAGCGTCTACAGCACTCTGGAGAAGCACATGAAAAAATGGCACAACGATCGGCCCTTAAGCATTGAAATAAAAACGGAGTAAACTTCATGATGTCTTTCGGAGTCCTAGGAAAAAAAAAATATTTAAAGCACAGCGTCAGTTAATTATGCTGGCCGAAAATTTGTCAAAATGACGCAAGACTCTGAGCCTCTCAAATGTGCAATAACTAAATGTTTTGTACTTCTTTTCTTACTGGTTGGCATGTTTTCGTGTGTTAGCTTGATTGATAAGCATTAGCTGTGTTGCTGTTGTTACTGTCTTTTATCAAACAGGACATTTCATGCTGCAAACAATTAATTTTTACATATCATACCTAGTTGTATTTTGTCATTTAAGCAGTAATCTTTTGACTACCTACATTCACACTGGGGTTTACACTGTTCATTAGGGGTATAGACGAACTGTAGGGTTACCGACGAACGTTTAAACGGTAACATTTTACTAAAATACTAAAATTTTTATTGTTGCTTGTGAAAAAAAGAGTGCCTTGGGTGTTTAAAGCATCTGTGGTTTCTGCCATTTGCCGTAAGCCTGGGGATATTATTCAATGCAAAATTAGGTTCTTGCATCAAGTACCTATTGTGAATTTGCTAAATGCAGGAATCCAGCATATGTTCTTATGTATATCATTTACTAGTATACCATGTTGTGTTTCTTTAAGTATGATTCTTTTGTTGGCATGTTCATGCCTTGGTGAGATTTTACCTTGTGTTTTGGTATCAAACTGACAGGTACATTAGTAAGTTTTCTTTTAACTTAGGGTCTGAATGTTTCTTTGGGTTTTCTATGAAGGTTTTTTTTTTTTTTAGAAAGTAGCCCTGAAAATGTGTTTTACTCAGTAGATAGCCAATTAATTGGACTATACTGATAAATTTCTATTTGGTGCATGGAACAAAAAGCATATTATGTAAATATGTCCATTTTTATAGAATTCATTTCTTGACAGGGTCATCCATGAAAATTTAACAAACAGTCCCTGAATAAGCTGTTAAAGAACTGTCTGGATTGAAAATCCTTTACATTTCAAATTAAGCATAAAGGTAGTTTAGCAACACCAGTTTTGATGGAGCAATGCCAGAACGTATTTCAGGACATTTACACATTATTGGATGAAAGTCTGAATACTTTACAGTTAACTCGCAACCGTTGCAAACTGTTGTGTACTTCCACAACGTTTTCTTTTATCCTACACTCTTCAGTTTCTAAAGCTATGTACTGTATATACCCCTGTTTATTAGTAAAGCACTTAGCCACACTCACATATTTTGTGCCCGTCGAGTTGACATTCAGACATTTTATTCTCTACATTATCCCATAGTGAATTTTATGAATAGCACTTGCCACTCAGCCTAAAACTCTGTATCTGTCCTGCTAATCTACGGGCAGGTGGTTGAGTATAAAACAAAACCGCTCTCCAATGGCACAAAAAACCTGCACTGTTCAATTTTTTTCCTGTTTACAAGAGATATTTCCTCTCATATGACCAACTTGATGAGGTTTAAACATATGTGAAATAGAGTTAGATTAGAATCGTGGTCAGCAAAAAGACTTAAAAGAAGCTTAAAAAGAAAAAAATGATAAAGAAGACTGTTCATTTAGAAGCTAGACTTTAAATTGGAACAGTGTATGTTGATCTCAGTGAATATACTCCAAACCCGTTACTTAAACAGCCATTTTATTGTACTTTTTAAAATGAATTAATAATTAAATGTTTTGGGGTTTCTTTTTGTAATACTATGGTGTTTTTAACAGGAAATTAATTTAAAGTGTTCCATTTTTTTGCCGCTCATCTTCATTTCTTGGTGGGTTACGATGTACTATGTAAATACTAAATGTTCTGTGAATTTCTTTTTCTTCCAATTCTTTTTTTTTTTTTCCCCCCCTTTGGCATACACAGTCCTTCAGGATGCATTATAATGAGATTGTAGGAGTACATTTGACATTTTATAGGGCTGACTTATGGTCTGTCAAAAGCTATTGTGACACTTCGGTTTGCCATGTCAGTTGTGTAGAGAAGATCTGGTTTTAATTGTTCATCAACAGTAGTCAAGATAGTATTTATATAGAGACTAGAATTCCAGACTGTTCCTTGTTCACTTTAAAGGTACAAAAATACCTGTAGTTGAGCTCAGCATGCTGCCACCATTTTGCGTTTCTCCTTAACTTGGCAGGATAATATAGTGAGAATCATTTTAATGTATGGATCTTGAAAATGAGTTTCTAAGAAAAAGCTATGTGGGGGTTATACAGATAAAAGGCTATACAATGGTCTGTTGACGCAATCCTCTTTGAAATAACACAATGATGAGGAACAGGTGGTTTTATGATCTCTGGCCTTTGGATATGCAGTAAAGTTTCATAGTTAGTGGGTTTCCCTCTTTATTTTGAACTGTCCCTGTCTCCCCCACAACCTGAAACATTCCAGTCATCTTTGAAAGAATGAATGTCATATGCAATGAATCAAGAGTCAATAAATACATTTAAAATGCATTTTGAAATACAACTGCACAGTTTGTCTTGGTTTGTTTTATTAATGTCCAGACCCACCCGGAAACTACGCCCACAGAACTCCTGCAGATTTCCACAGAATTGGATTGTCTGTCATTCGTAATGTTCTGCACTTCCCCCTTGCATGTTTCTTTATTAAATATTTCACCTAATGTGATTATGTTTATAGCTACCAATATAAGGCAGTACTGTACTCTCAGCTCTGTTTAACACATTTGACCAAATTGAATTCCATTCCTCAATATTTTCCCCAAAATAAACAGAAAATCAGTTTGGGACTTATTACACAAAGACATTTTTTTGTTAGGGGGTTTATGATACACACTGGTTTCAATACATTCAGCTTTATTAGTGTCTATTTAATTTGATCCATTTTCTTACATTTTTTTTATTCCAGTGGCCATCGCTCATTAGTGTTATTTTAGTATTATTTATATACTATTATAGTACTTATTACTATTTTGATAGTTTGATAATTACCTCTTATTTTAAATTTTAAATTTTCTATTTAGTTATGTATTTTCTGTGTGTGTGTGTGTGTGTGTGTGTGTGTGTATTAAATATTTTTTTTAAATATATATTTATATTTTAATAGCCTTAGTCATTTTAATATTAAACTTATTTCAGTTTTTTGACAAAACAACTGATTTAGCCTTCCTTTTAAAAAAGTATATAAGTGAAGAAAAAAAGGAAAATGTCAGGTTGTTCTAATTAATATACAGGGTGCATTTTTGAATGTAATTGAGTTTTATTGAAACTGTGTGTAAAAAAAAGAAAAAAAAAAAAAAAACCCGGTGCCTTTATGCTACGCCACAGCCCACATGCGAGTGGATGTGTACACATGAGTATTAACACCAGGTGTGTTTGCTTTGGACCCAGACGAAAAGACGGAAGTTGGCTGCTTTATCTTTTGTCTCAGCCTTTGTGTGGTCATTTGGGTGTCTGTTTTATAACTTTAACAGCCTCTTTTTTCTTTCATTTTTGCACTCTTTGCTTTTCCTTTGTGGACTGACACCAACGTGACAAAGTAATCTCTCTCTCTCTGTCTCTTTATCTATCTCTCTGCCCTTGCTTTAGCTCTTTATGTTTACTGACCTAGAGGTGATTAAAGTCCAGCCTTAGAAAAGGATCCAGCTTTTTAAACTGTTGACAGTTGAGATAAAAGTCCTTAAGACTTGGGGATGGGCACTATGGGTTGTGGCATGTTTGTGTATATGTGTTTTACGGGGCTTAAGAGCCCAGCCTGCTTTCTGCTCCCCTCTTCCAAGTTCAATGTCAATGGGTGAACAATGGCAGGTCACAGGGATCCTGGGTCCAAACAGAGCGTGCATAGCCTGCATACTTTTCCCATAGCAGGTCCTGACCTCTGCTCTCTGCCTCTCTCCCTCCCTAAAGAATATATTTTCAGGCTCTCAGGGAAGATCCGTCAGTTTCCCTTAGAAAAGAATTGCTTTTGTGATTTGAGACACCTTTCTGATAAAGAAACCTGGAAAACAGAGTATTCTAGTACATTATGAGCTGCATGTTGCATTTTTATTTATTTGAACAAGTATTCGATACATATTTTAGCTCAATGGAAAACATACCTATACATACCATTCACTTGTTTCCAGCTGAAATGAACACTAGTAGCAGTAAAACGCCAACAATTTTTTTCCTGTACACACAAATTATGATTAGGGGGCAGATTATAAATTAATAATGACTCATATGCGTGTTTAAAATAATTTGTAATACAATTTGATGTTTGCATCGCATAATCAGCTCCATATGTATGGCTTTTCTGACATTGTAAACTTGCTTGGAAGCCCACCTGGTACAGCATTGCACTTGTATATGAGTCATGATAAAAGTACTGAAAGAATGGTAGAAGCAAGTAAAAATGACATGGTTGCTTCTGAAAATGTGTTTTATCTTGTGTTTATAACCACATCAGTTGGGTTTAGGGTTTAGTGTATTTGGTACGATAAGACAATAGAGCATTAACCCTTTTAGCATCAACCCCTAGACATTTCCAAACCGTCATGATACATAAAACCAACATAATAAAATGTTGCCACATTCACACTGACATTCTTTTTAGAACAAAATTTGAAATGCCACTCAGTAAACATTTAAATCTGAAAGTGGATAAAACATACAAGAAAGAACATTGTCATTTTGTGAATTTGCCCAAATAACCAATGTCTTTCCAATGAGCCTGGGTTGGTTTTTTTGGACTTCATTCACATTAGGTTGCCACCTGTATTTTAATGTTTATTCTTACTAGAGTTTTGTAATGTTAGCTAAGGAACATGCTAGCACAAAACTCTTCTGAAATCAATTGTGAAACAACTCTGTGAGTATAGTGCTATTTGTATTGCTTATTTAAAACTTCCAAAGCAGTTCCTTATCAGTTAGGATGCCGCTTCAGAAGGCAGCAGACTTTATAGGCAGTAGAGTTCACTAGGTTTTGGAACAAAGCCAGTTTGTTACTCTCTTGAATGCCCTAGTCTCTGTTCTGTCTTGCCTCAGTGTTTATACTCTACAGGGCTTTGCATCGATGACAGGGGAGCCCCCGTCTCAGGGATCTATGAGGTTAATCCCATGTGTGTGTGTGTGTGTGTGTGTGTGTGTGTATACAGTATGTGTTTTTCTCTAGCAGTAAGGCTGGACTTGTGGACTGGTTGCAGCTGTTTACCCTTTTGATTCCAGAAGTCTCGTCCCCTTAAGATCACACGAACACACAGAATTATCACTTGGCTGAGGTGCTTCTATGTTTGCCCAGACAGAAGTTGAGGACCACTGGATTAGACTGGGGTCTGTGTTTTGTCTAGGATGGGAAAAAAATGCAGTAAAAGGGGCACTCCCTCTTTTTCACAAACAGGAACACGCACACACACATATGTCCGCACACGTGTGCTCAGGCAGAGTCTTGGGGGACGTGACCTCTCTCCAATGCCTCCGATCCTGGCCCCTTCTCCTTGGGTGAAGGCAGAGAAAGGTCAAAGGTGATTTTTTGGGGGGCTCAAGATTAAGTTTCACATGACTGAGCACCTTTGTTGAGGCCGTCCAGCAGAAAGGAAACGTCCAGGAGGCCTTCATGTCTGTCTGAGAAGGCCCCCGAAAGCACCCTTCCCCCTTTGGCCTCTTCTCTTCTCTTCTCTTCTCTTATGAAGAATATTACATGCAACAATTGTCAGTGGTGAGATAAGTCTTGAACATCTTGTCATTTCAAACCTGCATAACTTCAAAGCAAGCATTAATGTCCAACTCTATATACAAAGTCTTCAGATGTCTTTCAATACTTTGTGTGAGGAAACCAACCTTTTTGTTGGTGTTCATTAAAAACCTTCCCCTTACGAAAGATCTATTTCAATCTATTTTCAAGACAAACAACCACCATTTTTCAATTTCTGTTCCATCAATTTTGTTTCGCTTTGTTTTAATATTTCTATATAAATTTAATTAACTTTTAAATTCAATATGTCAGCTTGAGTTTTGGTTAACTGCATATATATATTTTTTTTTTATTAATTATTTTTAATATTATGCATTTTGAGTTTTAGTTAACAATAACAATGGAAAAAATCAAAAGAACTGCATTTATTCGAAATATAAAATTGAAATAGAAAGTTTGGCCAGTGTGTCCTGGCTAAATATTTTATTTTAAAAAATCACATACTGAAACGATAATTTTGAATGGTATATCTTCAAATATATATATTTGTCCTCCTTTAGCTTAATAGCTTAATAAATGTTTGAGATGAGAGAATTATAATTTTTGGGTGAACTATATTGCTGTGTTTGAACATCCTAGCCTGGCCAACATAGCGATATAGGCTCAACCAATTATGTGAGTCTGACCAATAGCAGACAGTATGATTTTTTTATTTCAGACGTTTTTATCCTAATCAACTGCCAATGCTTTAAGATGAACTTTTTGTCAGTTTATGCATTCCCAGAGAATCAAAACCATGACCTTGGTGTTGCACACGCTATTGCTTTTCACCAATTGCAGTTCTAAATGGTCCTTGCAAACTCCACCATCCAATCAGCACGGACACAATAAAAAGAGCCGCCACTGGTGATGTGAAGCATTGCACGCCCTGCCAGATAACGACGGCTGTCCTGCAAATCCAGTAGCAGCAGGTCCTGATATCTGTCTGTGTGAAAACAAGAGGGTCATTTATCGCTGACCTGTGGCCCGGGCGTCTGTGTACAGTTCTGGTGAGACAGTAGGGCGCCAGCTTTACAACCCTATCAATAACAGAGCCAAAGTTCATTCCTCTTTTTCTTATCTGTTTCATTTTTGAACTCCACCTGAGACCAGACCGGGTGATGTTTAGGTTGACCCTCTTACGGCGTGACCCCCTCACCCCAAAACCGCGAGCTTTGTCGCGAACGGGTGAGAGTCGATGCTGGCATTCATGCATAATTCATCACAGCACCAATAATCCCAGACTGCACCAGGAGGGATGGGAACAGTTTGATTGGGTAGACAAAAAGGGGTGTGTGGGGTGAAAGCTAGGGGGGCAGAAGGAGGATTAGACAGTGAAAATATGCCTTTGATAGCTTTCACAGTCTGAGAGGTCTTTGGTTTACGGTTATTCATATTGTGTCTAATCTAATCTGGAACAATCCCGGTCAGGGAGGGGAAAGCGCTGGCAGAGAGCATGAAACTGTCTTAGCTTCTTTAAAGAGACAACAGAGGCGTTTGGGGAGAGGGGTGAACCGCAGACGGCCGGTTATCGGGCACGATTCGGCAAACAGGACCCAAGACACCAAGAATCATACTGTGACCAAGACACACTTTTACGCAAACATGCATATCCCCAAACACACACGCATCAACAAAAGCACACGGACACTTCAGGTGATTAATTGGTCTACGGCTTTCAGCTCCGTCTGTGGTGTTTGTACAGTTCCATCTTTGTGGCAGCTGGTGTTTGTGACGGAGACACTTTTATTAGCGCGCAGAGGACACATGACAATGGATATAAAACAAAGAGAAAGAAAAAACTAAAAACTACACAGCACTAACTGGAAAAGGAAGTGGACAGACACCAGTTTTGCTATGGAAGCTATCACTATTATTATTGCTCGGTTAGAGGTACGAATAAATCCCTAATGCTAACTTTTGTTGGTACTTTAAATTCTACGGTTTGTTTATTACTTTTCTAAGTGATCCAAATTATGGCAGATGATAAAACGTGCATAAAAATTATTGAAGGAGCAGAAAGATGCACTACTGTTCAAAAGTTCAAGGTCGCTATAAGGTCTCTCATTCTCACCAAGGCTGTATTTATTTGATTGAAAATACAGTAAAATTGTGAAATATTATTACAATTTAAAATAACTGTTTTAAACTGTTTTTTTCTTAAATATGTCATTTATTCCTGTCATGCAAAGCTGAATTTTCAGCATCATTACTCCAGAATTCAGAGTCACACGATCCTTCAGAAATCTTTCTGATGTGCTAATTTGCTGCTCAAGAAACATCTCTTATTATTAATATTAAAAACAGATATGCAGCTTAATATTTTTTATTATTTTTTCTATTTATTCATTTCTTAAAAAAAAAAAAATGTACACAAACTTTTGAATTACAACACTTTTTGAACAGAATATCATAGAGACTAAACTTGTACCTATAAGCAACACCCAAACAAAGACCCTAGAGTTTTGTAAAAAGAAGCAGAATCACATTTTCTTAGAAAATATAGTGTAGACTGAATGTTTTGTGCTTTGTTTTTTCCTTTTACAAGCATTACATGGAATAAAAATCATTGTATGATGGCTTTCCTTTTATTTAAAAAAGGAATAATTGTACAAACAGAAGGACTATTTTTCAGGAGTTTAGTTGTATATGATGGTGGTTACTCTTCAAGACAGCCAGCTGGGCGACCCTATCGCCCCCCGCCAAGACACCCCCCTTCCCTTCTGTCTATGGTAAAATCAGCGGGTCAATAGGTTTAAAGCATATAGAGCTGCCCTGTGTCTAGCAGCAATCTCACATCATAAGAAAACAGCTCTGAATACATAAAACAGGACTTTATTGAGGTAACATGCAATACAACTACAGTCGCATGAAGTTATGTAAATACTTCCTACCTGTTGTCACACAGCTGAAAGTTTACATGCTTAAGTAGTTTAAAATGTTATAATGAAGTTATTTAATCTATGCATATGCATCTTATGTTTTCGTGTTTGCATGTGGAGTTGTGGTCATCTGATGAACTTGTATGTTTGGGAAGAGCATAAGAGTGACCTTTAAAAAAGAATTTATTAAAATTCCGCTTTTCCCAGACATGCACTGACCTTTCCGACCAGACGAGGCCAGAGGGGAAGGGTGAGAGTATATGAGTGTGTGTGCGTGTGTGTTTGTGAGAGTGTGGGGATCGTGAACTATGAACCAGCCCTTTTCCCGTTCCCCTGCTGTGGCCCGGGTTTTGCCCATTCCCTCCCACAAACACACACACACACACATGTTTATCTTGCTGTCTAAATGAGGACATAGCATAGACTTTTATTGTTTTATATAAACAATAATTTAATTTATATAATAATAATTTATATAAAGAATATATCTGTATGTATCACAGTTTCCATAAAAATATTAAGCACCACAACTGTTTTTCACACTGACAATAATAATACATTTTTCCTGAGCAGCAAATCAGCACATTAGAATGATTTCTGAAGGATCATGTGACACTGAAGACTGGAGTAATGATGCTGAAAATTCAGCTTTATCGTCACAGGAATAAATTGCATTTGAATATATATTCAAATAGAAAACAGTTATTTTAAACTGTAAT
>SCHK01285102.1:0-14368 GCA_004124795.1 Poropuntius huangchuchieni
AAAGCAATTGCCATCGCATGTCGTCATCGGCCCAAGCAGAGCTTTGTTTTTTTTTTTCTCAGACGAAAAATAAAACTATTCAATTTTCACCACCAAACACACAGGGGTAGTAAAATGGGTTTAGTTCCTCAACAAAAGCAAATTATCTTTTGAGAAAAGAGCCCTGTGATATTTTCCCTTAGCAGACACTGATTCGAGTTGTCAGTCCCAGAGACGAGCCCTGTGAGTCTCCCAGCGCTTTTCCTCTCCCTCTCCAGATTTCCCCGAGAAGACAATCATCTTTCAGATTGTTCTAGCCAGAAAGTCTGACGCTGTCAGGTAAATACACCCTTAGCCCACTAACAAACCACATCACGCCTACGAGTTTGTGAAATCTGCTAAAATACCAGCTGTTTATGTGACACAAGTTCACGTTCTGGAGAGATTTTCTTCCGAATGATTTCAGAGACTCCTGGAAAAGCATCGCTCTCCCTGTGCGTGTTGGGGGTCTTGATAAAAATCTCTAAAATAACACAAGGAAAAAATTGGTACTGTGGATACAGGCAAGGGAAGTATACCAATGACTGGTCCAAACTAGAAATTCACCAGGCAAGTCCCACATTATTGCAGGTTCACAAAATACAGTGGAGTACATGCAGCACTCTGACAAACCACCTGAGCTCCAGTAAATTTAGCCGCAAGTCGTCAAACGAGAGATCATAATGGCTTCCTCTTTCACTCAGTGATCTGATACCAAATCTTATTTACAAGAATTATCTTAGCAGGACGGTTACAAATCTGCATGATTGCACTAATAATAATAATCATGATGGCTGCCTAAGGCTCACGTAGAAATAAATTAGCGGAAAATATACAGTGGGGGAAAAGTATCAGCATTGATTCTTTGATGTCCTGTTTTACTCTACTTGATGTTTTAGTAATTTTGCTGTGCTTTGTCTTTTTTTAGTAGTTTTGGTTTAAGTTTTGAAATATGTCTATATACTGTAGCTTTCACTGATTTTTTCTTTTATTAGTTTGAGTTATTTTATCACTTCAAGTTAATAAAATATTGAAATATTACCATGGCAACTACAGTAGCTGAAATGAAATAAGCTTTATATATACATATATATATATATATACCAATGGATCTTCTGCAGCGAATGGGTGCCTTCAGAATGAGAGTTCAAATCTTTTCATAATCTTGTTTGAATCAGAATACATGAATACATGCACAGATCAAGCACCATTTACAGTCAAAATCACTTCTAAAAAAATATCTTGATGGATTTCGATGTGAGAGGACAAAAGAAGATAGACCTTTTCACTGGAGGACTAGGACTAGTATTTTGGCCAGAAGCAACATGTTAAAATGCCTTAATAAATTTGCTTTTCACTTCACCAGGTTCTAACTGATGGACTGGAGTCATGTGGATCACTTGTGGATTACTGTGATGTTTTTATCAGCCGTTTGGACTCTTGTTCTGACGGCACCCATTCACTGCAGAGGATCCATTGGTGAACAAGTCATGTAATGCTTAATTTCTCCAAATCTGTTCCGATTAAGAAACAAATTCTTCTACATCTTGGATGGCCTGAGGGTGAATAAATTTTCAGCAAATTCTAACTTTTGGGTGAACTATTCGTTTAACCATAATAACCCTATTTTGCACTTAATCTGTTATTATCTGAAAATGTAATTATCAACTGTGTTACATCAAAATGAGTGCACCTCGTGAGCTCCCAGGGGCTGGACCGATGGTTTGTTTCTCCATCCGGTCTGAGCATGGAGGTCCTTCAAGAAAAGCGCCAAATTCTCTTGTTTGCTTCTGTCCCATGATGCTTTACTGGCCGAACACATCCACCAGTAATGGAATGAATAAAATGATTTATTTAGTATGTGCTTCGAGGATATTTGATATGCTTGGCTACGTTTAGCCCATAGCCTCATCATAATGAAACAGCAAGCATCCAGAGCAGTGGCAGAGGCCTTCCACGGGAAGAAGCGAGACAAGCCAGCGCCCCAGGCTCTGTTAAATGATGCTCCGCGTCTGCAGTCACTCTCTTATTTCTCCTCATGTCAATACCCCTCTGAACGCCTGGTTGGCTTTTTTGTCCGTTTCTGCATAAGAGGCATACAATCTGCCTCTCGTATATTTACAAGGAAGGAGACAGAGAAGGAACAGCTCTGAGGATGTGTTTGCGTGCCATTTCCTCTCATATACTTGTAGTCTTGGGAAATGTGTTGAGACCGAATGTCAGGAAAATATATTGTGGTGTGTTATTGTGGCTCGGCCGCCTTGTTGTTTAGGTACCTGTAAACCAGCGAATGGAACTGTCAGACCCTGACCCTGTGTCACCCAACATTTTTCTTCCTCAGTGGTGTAGCACAGATTCGGGTGCTGATGTTGGCCAGATTTTGGGTCAGATAGGAGTATGCGACTGTTTTCAACTCACAGAAATAGTCTAATTTTGGCACAAAGTCTTACTGAGGTCTGTTTTGACTCGTATAATTACTAAACTACTTTAAGACAAAACACCCTAGGTAAATAGGGGCGAAAAAAGAATAAACATCAACATACTCTGCCAGTTAATTGATTAAATAACGAAATTGCAAATTGCATTTTTTTCAAAGTTTTGTTTCATGAAATGCTATGTTTAAATGTGTCAATGAGATATTGTCTTATTAAATATGCACTAATTTGCATACACTTCCAGAACAGAAATCTGAACACTGGATATAGCTTATGTATTAGAATCAAAAGTTTTACAAAAGGAGTTGTTGATATTGTTGATAATTGTTTATAAAAATTATTTATATAAAATCAGGCAAATGATATTAACAAAGCCTCAGTAAAACCTTTCAGGCTTAGTGCATTAGTGCATTTTGCAAAAAAAAAACACACAGATAAAGTGCCATTAAAATGAAGTCTTAAAAGTGTGTTTTGTATGTCTGGAACACTAGTTATGACATGTCACAAAAAGGACCAGTGAATGAAAAAAATTTTTTTTGCCTTTGTGTGCTGCCTTACTTGATTTACTGCTAATGTAACTGCTGGATAGTACAGCTACAGTAGTTTGTTGAAGATCATAACTTAAAGTGAAACAAATGCCAACTAAAATGAGATTTATGCCTTACATAACATTTTGCTTAATTGTTTATACAGACAAATCATAGTAAAACTGACAATTAGTGTCTAAACGGTCCAGATTTCCTGTTTTTAAACCATGACGTCAAGCACTAATGAAAGGAAAAAGCTTTACCCTGATGCAGACAAATACCAAAACAATATGCTCTGTGTTTTTCTCTCTCGCTAGAGTTCTTGTGCAAATATTAGGCTGCTGTCAACAGGGATGGCAGGACAAATAGCCTAGTTTCCCACTATTACTATTAGTTGTTGCCCCCTGTGCTTACATTATCAGTGAAACATATTCCATTTGTTCAGCTTAGTTTGATTCACCATGATTCTAAAAGATGAAATATGCCTTGTATATATTTCAGCCATGCATTATATATGAAGAAAAATGTGCCAGGGGCCGAAATCAGGAACAAGGTATGAGAAATGCTGAAATGTCTTTTTTTCCTCTTTGATGTTTTGCAATAATTCAGTTGTTTAATAAAAGGGTTGTGTCGAAATAAAAAGGCTACCAAGCTTTCAATGTCAACCACTGATGATAATTTCCCTCACATTAAACACAAAAGGTTGGTCAAATTCAGAGCGCTGATAAGTAAAACATAATCAACTAAAACATATATATATAGACCCTCAGTCAAAGATCCATCCCCAGACAAAATGCTCACACATCTCTTTGCAACGGTGGAATAACAAAAAGTTGATATCCCCTTTGTACGGCACTCATTGAAGGTAATGAGCCTGACAGAAGTGGCTGCTTACTGAGCACGGCTGCTCATGATTACACTGACCCTTTGTTGCTCCATCTGACATCATTATTCCCCATCGCCATGGTCAAACTCCACAGTCACGGCTCCATGTGTGTCCGTATCACAGCAAAGATATTTCCTGAAACCCAAAACACATTTCTCAACAATAACAACAGCAAAATCAAAACTGCAAACTTCAAGCGTCTAAAACAAAACCAAACACTCTATTTAACACTAGATTCTATTTAATCTGCTTCAGATTTTGTCAACAAACGACTCACAAAGACATCAAATACACACTGGGAGATTTATTAAACGCAGTATGACTATGACTGCTTACTACAATAATGTGTTTTTACCAGAGGAACTTCTGCAACTTCGTAACATAAAACTGCTGTAATCTACATAAATTATAGCATTCGGGTAAAAGTGACACAATAAATCCTGTAAAAATTGTACAATTTTGGTTTTGTGCTTGGGAAGAAGGAGAGTCGTTTCACTACTGAGAAAACAATGAGCTTGGAGGTGAATGAACAACATGAAAACACTTTCTGAAAACAAAATACCGTATAACAAATCCTAAATGTTCAACAAAATACAAAGAGAGAAAATGCTCATTCACTCTGTCTTTTTCAGTGACTTCCAATTCATTAGCCAAAATAGGTAAATAACTAGAAGAATAACAAAGCGAAGTAAATGGTAAAAATCTTTGCACTGCAAACCTGTGCATTTACGATTATGATAAATGAGCATAATATGATAAGAAACAGCAGTTTGCAATATCAATCAGCATTACAGACTGTTTTGTACAGCTGAAAGCCTCAAGTGGCCACAAACGCTCTTATGTGAAGATGGATAGAGAATGTGAAATTACATTACCTCAGAATCAGCATCTTGTCCCCTTTTGAACTTCACGACTCTCCAAGGTAACATCCTCATAATACACTTCAAGAGGATTTGTGTCATCTACCATACATCCAGCTTTCTATAGAAAAGGACAACAACATGGTCAACAACAATAGCACAAGCCTCATGAGAGGCAAATGTACTCTTTGGCCTTGCTCTCCCTCCTCCTCTTCCATTTTCTTTCACTTGTACTCTTTGTAGAATCTGAAAAAGTTTGGATCCAAAAGGCAATGAACTAATCTGTGACCTTTTTATATATGAGGACACTGAGGAACTGTGCTCTGGTTGTGATGAAATAGTGAATGTAAACTGTGAATTAAAAAAAAAAAAAAAAGAGTTGTAAGCAGTCCGTGTGTCATTTCTTTGAGGTCATCTTTATTCTAGTGTACTCAAAAAGTTACCACAGATATCTTTTAGCAGATATATGCCTTTTAAAAATGATAGACATTCTCCCTCTGGGAACACTAAACAAAAACACTGATGATTCATCCTGCACTATACATTTCTGTCCAATCAGATGCTTTATAGAGAAAGTCCCTCCCCCTGATACTGTCTGCTACTGACTAGCATCTACGATCTAAATGTAAGGGATCTAAAATATGGTCATGCAGAATAAGGCAGATATATATGTGCTTTATAAGTAGTAATAAGCTTGTATTGTACAGACAATACACTAGCAATATGCATGCCAGTTAATAGATATGAGAATTGATCCATGTGTCCATAAATTATACACTGATGCAACTTGTCTGTCTTTTTTTTTTTCCTCTCTCTTAACGATAGAGTCTTAAACCCAGTGCGACTTAGGTGTGACTTGTTTTCTAAAGAAATATCTGTATTGTAGTTATATACTCTTGTACACACAATGTAAATCAGACCTTGCACTATTTAAAACAACATTAGAGCAATATAGATTTGAGAGATTTTGGGGGTAAAACTGGGCCATTTTGCTGTGACAGTTTGATGGCGAGGCTTGAAAAATGGAAGCACTATGTGCTGTTCCCAGAGTAGCGCTTTCATTCCTCCAGGGTCGAAACAGCAATTTTTAAAGCCATCGCTTTATTTACAGTACAGTTGCAGAAGTTAAAGATGGTCAGAGAAATCTGCTGCACTGTCCATCAGACAAATAAGAGCACAGGCAGGTGTGTGCTGATAGAACGGCCACAAAATTGTTTTCTCTCTCGTTCTTTCTCTGTCCTTCGAGTGGGGAGTTACCTTTACAACTACAACAAAATGCTATATACAGCTCCCTCATTTCACTGGGATTTACTGTAATAAACAGCGCAGCATAACTCACATGATATAACTTTAACAGCTTGGGAGAACATACAAAAGCATGTATATTCGTCAGAGGCTTTCAGTATTGGCTAGGCTGATCTGCGGGTATTAAGTTTTCCACGAGTGTTAATAAACTCTAGAGTCGTCGCGTGGGCAGCAATTGTTTTTTCTCCAGACACACATTCAGAGATTCAGACAGTTTAGTGGTTTTATTTGGAAAGGGCTTGATGCCAGATTAAAAGCAGTAATGCTTGTGCAGAGTTTGTGCGTGTGTGAGCAAAGCTGGTGCTTCCCTTGTTCATTAGGGAAGAAAAACAGAGTATACATCAACTTGACACAAACAGAAGTCTTGTGTTGTGGCATAATTAATCATATCCTGACACACTCTCACATTTAATGAGCAATCTAACATTGTAAATAGCCGATCATGAAATGCTGCTCAAAAATCCATATTGCAAAAATATATCACAAATGTCAAATAAAAATATATGTAAACTTCCGCAAACTTCAAATTTTGGAAGTGAACTTTTCAATTTTTTTTTTCTGATGACAGTCCCATGACAAAATTAATTGCAATTATTATAAACAGATGTTAAAAAAATGCGTTTTAGAGTAATTAAATGTGATATTTATTTATTTACTTATTCATTTGTTTTATTATTTTACAACAATTGTGTTTTTCAGTGCCAACAGCATAATTTAAGAAAGTATTCATTATTATTATTAAGTATTCAAGTATTAATTATTTTAATGCACAGATCTTAATTCCAAATGGGTATATATAAAGTGAAATTAATTTAGAGCTGTCAGTTGCACTCATTTTAATAAAACAATTTTAAATTAAACCAGGTATTTCCCTAACAATTCCTGAAAATTGTTGTTTTTGCAAATAAATAAATATATAAATAATGCAAACAGCTGAAATTAAATTAAATTGACAGCCCTTACATACAGTACACACATAAAAAAAAAAATTAATACATATTTTCCATCTAATATGCATCAGTGAATGTGTTTATTAATTTTTAAGACAAACTATTCCTTATTAATTGTCAATGTCAATTTTGATTAAATGACACACAGTTTGAAAAATTAAAAATGTATTTGCATTCAACCATAACAGCAATCATACTCCATTTAATGATCAGTGATAGGGCACTCTATTAAAACGATTGACATGAACACAAAAATTTGATTTTGTATAGAAATTGATGCAAAGAATTGGTACTCTAACTGCACGTGAGAGAGAAGTAAATGGCGATTGTGAAGAGACTCTGAAGAATGGATTTTGTTGTCGTGAAGCGTTAGGATTAACTGGCCAGCTTAGGCAGACAGAATGATTGACACAAATCTGAAGACAATTCCCCCGGGGTGAATCGTTGAGAGAGCGTGGAGGCAGAGGGGAGAACAGTGTTTACTGGATTGTGCGCCTTGATGGATTTACGGGTTTGAGAAGAGAAAGGGCTGAAAAGCCATATAGCCGAATGAGATGCACATCCACTCAAGCCTCATAGACAACCTGCCAGCTATCATAGCATCCCCGACACTTGTCTGGTGGCATGACGAAAGCTTAAAGCCGCCAGCTCGCAGGACCCTTGCAGATTCAGCAAAGGCTTCTTGAAATGCTGTCTGGGAAACCGAAGCAGTCTGGCCATTTCTATGGGCGGTAATAGGAGACAGGTGTCATCGGAGAGATTGCCTTTACGATGAGTTGTTAAACACAACCAAAGTGACCATTAAAGAACTCATTTCACTCGGGAGTTTATATCTGCCGCCACATTATTAACTAAATAAATCTTCCTCGGTCAGTCAGTGTTCTGCCAAACCTGGATGCAAAACAAATCTCTCAAACAAAGTAATATCTAGCTTGTTACCAGAGGGAATCTCAAACCAGTAATTCAGTCTGAGCTGTAAAATGAGGTCATTAATTAATCCATATCCATCCATTCATCAGGTACATTCTCAGAACTTTGGTTCTCGTAATGTTACGAGCAAACATTCCTCCAGCAACATTATGAGAATGTTTGTTCAAATGTTAGCACAAAAACATTAACTTACACAGCATTCACATAACTTTTTATTATTATTTTATTTTTTTTATTTTTTTAAATTGATGCTTTGAATGTTCAAAATCAGGAACATTAGCAAAACGTTCTTAGAAAATAGTTTTGTTAGATAGGTCTATCTGTGTTCAGTTTTTCAATGGTAATGCCATTTTCTGATTTTTTGCTTTTGAAGATTTTTGCGTTTGAAAAAAAAAAGAAAAGTTAATTAATTAAATACAAAGTTCCGTCATGAAATGTCATGAAATTTAGATGGCACAGGCCAATAGGTTCTAACTCAATCAGACATAATCACATGATTATTGACATGGTACAGCTGATTGGTTTCTTTCGCAGACAATGAGCTCGCTGCACAGCATTCAAATACTTGGCTAGTGTTTGCAATAGCAGTTGCAGTGCACTTCAGAAATCCTCCACCTTCCCCAGCTCCACCTGTATAGATCTGCTATACAGGGTGATTTTATGTATGTTATATATTAGAGTTATTTCATATATGTTATATGTGCAGCAGCAGTATTTCTTACATGCCCACAGCAGCATGTTGTGGATGTATCAGCAGTAGCAAGTCTTGGTATTTGCTCGGCCGCAGCAAGAGAGTAGCAGATTTAGACCAAACACATTAACATTGTCATATAGATTACCATACTAAACTCTCTAAGAGACGTCATGACCAAAATGCAGTGATTTTAATTCTAAATCGGTATACATAACATAACATGAAATAAATACAATTACAGTTATTTTACAGTAATTACATAATATATATATTTTTTTTTTCCAGCTTTGTTCTATCAATTTAACCCAAGTGAATTACATACGTAGTTAATAAAAGGCAAAGCTCTGTTTTTAAAAAAAAAAACAGCAACACATAAACAGTGCAACTACAGATGGAATTACACTAAATTCTTCTACCAAACCTAGATGCAAAACAAAATAATATCTAGCACGTAACCAATGGGAATCCCAAACCAATAACTCAGTCTGAGGTTTTATTGGCTGTAAAATGAGGCCATACGGAGGGCCGGTTAATCATACGTGTTACGATGTACATTTGCGACATGTTTTTGCTGAAATAACTCAGATGAAAGCTGTGTTCTTACATTGTACAGCTTGAGGGGAAAGGAAGAGACAGCAACCGACAAGACAACACAAACATCATCAACGGGCCTCTGGAGAACCGAGGCCACCCCCTCCCTCCGGGTGCTGCCGCTACGTCTCCGAGACTCACTCCCAGCAAATAAAAATGTCTTGGACTGCAACCACATTAACAGGGATGGAGGGGACAGATATTAGACACATAAAAAGAATGAACCACCCTAGAGCAAGCTGCAGCAGGCGGGGAGCGGCAGACCATAAGCATGAAACTTGGTGCAAACAGTGTTTTGGCAGGCATCGGAGCAGAGGGAGCAGGGGTTGGACTCTGTGCAAAACACCTCGGAGGAGGCAGAGATGGGCACAAAGAGAGAAACGACTGCATCCGTGAACATTTTCAGCAGATCTTCCATGTATCGATGTATTGACGTCTTTGTGTGGTGCATGGGCGTTGGCGGCCAACACTATTAACTCAGTGAAAGCTACAAATAGCAGAGCAATTGACGGGTCTCCAAATGACTGAGAAGATAAACAGATGCACTCATGCAGAGCACACAAAATGGCTGCTCTGTATCTCAAACCATTATTTTCACAACAACAACTGGGTAATAATTATGGAGGTCATACTAGAAACCACATAGCTTGTGTTAGACAGTTTTAAACCTTTTCAAAAAATTCTTCCCTTCACATATTATTAAATCTAGTAGCTACACTAACTTCTAAACAGCCAGATCATTCAGTTAATCTAATAAAGGTTCAAGGATAGATGTTGTAACTACACCATCAGGCTGTATATATCGTATTTGTCCATTGATGTCCATTTAAATGTACTACTGTTCAAAAGTTTGGGGTCTGTAAGGTTTTATTTTCTTCTTCTTATTATTATTTTTATATATAGTTTTATTCAGAAATGATATATCGTAAAAACTGACTCCTAAAAACAGTTTTCACAGTTTTCGCAAAAAAAAATTGCATTTGCATGTGCACAGTAGTTAATGGTCACATGTACACAGGTAAACCAAATTAAAAATTTAAAAAAGTTATTTAGTAAGTGTATTTTAATTGATGTTATTTTAAAATGATTTATTTTCATTTTACATTTTTATGATTTAATTTATTATTAATTTTTCATTAAATTCACAATCCCCCTGTAGTTCCTTTACGAACCCCAGTTTGGGAAATCTTGACGCAATGTAATGTTTAAAGCACTTAATTTTATTAATAACAATGAATAGAATTTTTTTTTCTCTCTTTGTATTTTTATATCAATATGGTACATGATTGTCCTATTTAAATCAATGTAATAAACATGTTAGGTCAAAAGTTACTAACTACAATTTTTGTCATGTAAATTGGAATCAGTAATGGACTACAAATTTGTAAGTATATATATATATATATATATATATATATATTTGTGCAAACTAAGGTTAAGGTTCACTATACATAAGGCCTGACTGACTTGCACAGCAAAAAAAAAGGTGCTTTCAGACAGACAGACGAGAGCACCATGTAATTTTTGACTCTCATCGCATGAGTTCTCCTCCCTTCACCCTCCCCATCCTCGTGCTCAGGAGTACATTCAGTAATGTTTTGTTATTCCCTTCGGAGCAGCAAGCCAGAGAATATGTCATTGTTCATCGTTAAATGACACTTGACTTCTGCCACAGTGTAGTTTGCCTCGTCTACTTTATTAATATTTTGTCAGGTAGTGGCCGCCCTTCTTTCATATTGCCTTTTTGTCAAGCGCAGCAACAGACACCCGCATTTCTGGAAATGAGTTATGCAAATAGAAGGCTGCAACACACCGATACGTGGACGGCACCGTGAACGCGTCCGCTGTGTGTAGCAATAAAGAGTGGCTGACAAAGAGAAAGGGTCATCCGACGCTATTGCCTGAGCTGAAAAAGAATGTGCGACTGAATCATGCCTCTCCTCCGCTCCTCCCCTAAAGATGGTAATCTACTGTAAATCAATAAGCACCCATACCGGCTACACGTCTCCACGCTGACACAGCTTAATTACCGGCCAGGTCCGGTCTTAAATCACACCAAATGAGATCAAATAAATAATGACCGGTTTAAGTGCCGCTGTCCAGGGGTCTCTGTCAAAATCGGCAAGTGCAAATGAGTTCCAAATTTATGGAGATACAACAAGCTCTGGAGGAACATCCTGCATTGGGGTTGACAAATTGAAAAAGGGGGAATGCCCAGCAACCATGTTTCTTGCTGCCAAATAAGACAGTTAATCTGCACAGACTCTCTCAGGCTGCTTAATTCCCTATAAAACCTATAAAACCATATTTTTTTGCACTCACACTCCTCTGAGTTTAATTTCGAGATCTCAGATGACAGCCAATACAACAGGCTCTGTTTTCCCTCAGCAGGCCGATAGCTTTCCGTCAACGTGCAATAAAAATGGTATTTATGAAGGAGAATACACTCTGTCTGTCTCTCTGGGATGTCTTGATGCTTCTGGCACCATAAAGTGGAATATGGACTATTTCCTAGGAGAAGATTTTAAGTTCACGTCCATACCCTCTTCTTCACGTCTGGTGTGCGTTAGGAGCGATTACTGGGAATTTTTAAAATGCTCTCAAATCTGCGTTGCACCATGATAGAGCGCCTGTTGACAAGTTGATTTAGATTTTTTGCTCCAATGGATCCTGAGCATGAAGTTTGTCAAGCAGGCTGCAAACTCAATTTGCAGAACTCTTCATTGATTTTTTTGCTCCACACATTGGGAAATGATTTGTGGGCACTTCAGTTGCTTTAAAAAAAGGAGTTTAGATATTGTTTTTCAAGGAGTTGCACTAGTGTTTCTGCTACTGAAAGCTTTATTGGGTCATTGTGTTGTCTCTCCAGTGCACATTTAAGCAACACGTGCTGTACTGAAAAAGGAGTGAACCTGTATAGTAATAAAACATTGCTGGTACTCCCATTTTGGACTGCCACCGGTGAATGTTACACCCTGTTGTAGACCTTAAGCTCAACAGTTATTCACAGTCTTGACAGCAGTGGAGTGAGGTAAGCCATGCCACTGTTTACTGAAGTTATACTTTAGACAAAACTAAATGAGAAAGAGATAAAATACAGATATACTTACATACATTTGGATTTAAAGGTTTAAAATTCAATAGACACTCTTTTACTGGTCCAGAAAGCTTTGTAAGACTGTAGATGCTTTTTCAGGACAAAACTTCTAATCGTTGGAATTGTCCTTAATATGTGTGTTGAAATGATGGGTTTATTTTTGTCAGTGACATCCAATTTCAAGATGTTCAGTGTGATCAATGTCATGGTATTTCCTGCATTTGGGTCCAAAGCATCCTGATCACAGTTTATTAGTAATGTACACATCTTTCCTCACTCTCCCCAACCTGTAATTAGTAGTCATGCGTATGCTCTGAGTGACACTGACAGTCAACACCTGAACACATGGACTCTGGAGTAGCTGTGTTTAAAAAATCATTTGTGGTAGCTAAAGTGACAAAGGAAACTTGCTAAGGGATACAATGATTCATCTTCCTCCTGAAGACAGAAGGACCGAACAGCTGTTTCCTCTCAGGAGGCTGGAGCCTGGAGCCCCATGCAGAAATCGCATGGCTTTTTGTAGGCTTAATCACAAACAGTAAGACCAGTAATCCACTGTCAGCGGACAAATGACCCCAGCCCCAGAGAAGTGCAATTACTGCTGCACCGACTGCAACTCTTCTCACCTAAAACACTTGACCTGAATTTAAAAATGCAGTCATTGCTCTCCACTCGCTATTCTTTTCATGCCAACTTTCCATCGGCCCTTCATACATAACAATAATGAAACACTTGCTGTGGGGTATTATCCAGCAGACACAAATAAAGTGTACCAAAAGTCCTTTCATCTGCCCTGTGGGTCATTAAAAGCGCCTAAGGAAATGCCTCTGCCTTGCCCTCATTTATCCGTTAATCCGCTTTAATTAATTCCCTTTCATTTACCTTGGTTAGCAGGAATCAATAGCACAGGTTGCACTTAATTTGACAAATGTTCTTTCTCTTAATCCCACAGTGCTTTAATGGATTTGTGGGGGTCTTTCCTTAAAGTGTGCTGCGTTCTTAATGAGTCGGGCCATCGATCCACCCAAACTTCCCAAAATTTGCTAGCCCCTCATTTTACTGCTATGGGCATAATCATAGGGATGGTACTGTAGGAACACCGCCAATTTCAGAAAATCGAAAAGGTCCCAAATAAATCCTTAGTCAGGAGGCAAGATATTTCATTTTTAAGAGTAAATAAATGAATAAATAAATAAGAGTTTTTCAAACTGACAAAAAATGTAAATTGAGAAAATTATACGATCTAGGACAGTGGTCTCAAACTCAATTCCTGGAGGGCCACAGCTCTGCAGAGTTTAGCTCCAACCAGCTCTAAATTACACCTGCTTGCAAGTTTCTAGAATCCAGAAGACTTTGATTAGGTCAATCAGGTGTTTTTGATAAGGGTTGGAGCTAAACTGTGCAGAGCTGTGGCTTTCCAGGAATTGAGTTTGAGACCAATGATCTAAGACCTTTATAGAGTGCATGCCATTGTAAAGATGTAAGTCCAACCCTCACAGCGTTATTTTCATTTGTTTGATTCAATATGGTATCTAAACTGATTAAGGTCCATAGAGATTGTGCCACAAGAGCCCATAAACAATTTTTTTTTATTGGCATTGATTGTTGCCCAGCAATTAACAAAACGGATTTTGGTTGAGAATGAAAATCAGGTTGACATCAGTATTTGACGCCAATTTGACAGTGACTTAACATTGGATTTTAGTAATACACCCTTAAAACAACAAATATCAATGTCAGCTGACGTTGGTTTTTGACATCAAATTCACATTGTCATTAGACGTTCAACTGATACAAAATTTTGGTCACCCGACGTCGCAACGTGAAATTTAACCAAATATCAATGTCTTATGACATTGTGTGCCTGCTGGGTTCCATTAAGAATATTTAATATCCATGGAACCTTTTTCATCACACAAATGGTTCTTTATAGTGGAAAAGTGTTCTTTAGATTATTAAAAGGTTCTTCACACACACTTTTAAAAACTCTTCACTGAAAGGTTCTTTGAGGAACCCAAAATGGTTCTTCTTTAGCAGGGGTGGCGAACGTCGGCCCTGGAGAGCCGCAGACCTGC
>SCHK01285131.1:1903-13521 GCA_004124795.1 Poropuntius huangchuchieni
ACAAGCTAAAATCTCCACTTGATCTTAAAGTAACCTCATTTCTGTCTAGGAGAAATAGTTGAGATGTTAAAGAGATCTCACTTTTGATTTTTCTTTCCTATGGGTTTGTGCCAGGCTGGGGAGAAATGTATTGCAATAATGTAAATTATGTGAAAAATAATGTATTTTTCGAACTACCAAGCATGAGAGCATGTTCTAGTACACCCCCAATACAAAATCAAGACTTTGTAAAAGAGCATAATAGGACCACTTTAAGATGACTGAGACTTGTTATACCACTTGCGTATGATCACTTTTTTTTATTTTGATTGCTTCCATTGTCCCTATTTGTAGGTTGTTTTGGATGAAAGCATCTGCTAAATGACTAAATTTAAATTTATATGCACTATATATATATATATATATATATATATATACACACACACATGTATAAATTTGGGTTGTTTTTAACCCAAGGGCTGGGTAAATATAGGACAGAAGACATTTGGGTTTAATTTTACCCAGCAAATTGGGTTATTTGTTTAACCAATAATAATGGGCTGATTTAAGCCAGCCAATGGGTTGATACATTTTTATTATAATATAGCTTTTTTTTTTTTACTGTATACATGAAATAATGTTTACAGATTAACTTAAATTCTCTAAACATTTGTAAAATACTCCACACAACCACTGGTTTGCATGATAACTTCCTTTATTTTCCTTTATTTATAATTTACAGCATTCTTTATCATTTTTATGTATACATATTTCCTATTTAAACTCATTCAATGAACATTAAATGTAAACATTTATCATTAAACATTAAACAGAAGTATCACCCGGGATCTGAGTAAAACAAAAACTACCCAAACATTAGGTTGTAACATTTGACCCAGGGGCTGGGTAACACAAAAACTACCCAGACACTGAAAAATAACCCAGAAAAATTACCCAAATGGCTCAGCCCAGCATTTGGGTTTAAAACAAACAAAAAACAAACAAAAAAAAAAACACTGGATTTTTTAACAAAGGTTGAGTCAACTTTTCTCCATTTTAACTGGTTGCCAGTGTGATTACTATATTGCCCACGCCTGTTACTTGCCACAGGTGTGTATAAATACAAATTACAGGAGCATCATATGCTTGAAAAGCAATTATTTCTTACAATTTTGACAAGGAGCCAGTAATTTTGTCCAGTCCATTTTTAAGTTCTGTGTGAAATTTTATCATGTTTGACTTTTCTTCTCTGTATTTTTGTGTTGTTCCAGTGCAAACAAAAACAATAAGCATGTGAATACCAAAACGTGTGTGTGATAAAGTAGATATCACCGATGGTATAGTATGCACACACACACACACACACACACACACAAACACACACACACACACACACACACACAAATACTCACCACGCTTATTTCCCTTCCCTTCCGTTTGGTTGTCAACTAAGTGGGTGTACACGTCGTCTTGACAACCCATGGACAGTTTCACGCAATACATTTCCCTGTTCCAGACTCATTCCGATCATACATACTACATGCATTGATCTCATTTATGTTGCACATTCCATGTTTGTTTAATGTTCATCACGAGTGTTTGGCGTGATAAATCTTACTGGTGGCGCCGGCAAAACTAAGAGATTGAGCGTCGACCACCTATGACATCATGGCTGGCACGCTGAGCTCACAATCGAATAAAACCATTGTTGAATAGGTTAAAGACTGACAAATGTAAAAGTCATATGTATTATTGGATTATTAAAGCTACTGTAACTGTTTCAAACATGACTGATGTTATATAGTGATTTTGAAGCAAAATATGATATTAGTCTCATAAATTGTCATTTTTGAAAGTGGAAGTGACGTGTGGCCTAGTATGGATTTAACCCATCCACACACACACACACACACACAGTGAACACACACCTGGAGCAGTGGGCAGCCAATGCTGCAGCGCCCAGTGAGCAGTTGGGGGTTCGGTGGAGAGAGGATATTCATTCCCCTCACCTACAATCCCTGCCGGACCTGAGACTCAAACCCACGACCTTTGGGTTACAAGTCCTACTCTCGATCCATTAGGCTACAACTGTTTAAACTGTCTGAATACTATGAATGAAATTCAACAGGCTAAATTTCTCATTTCTCCATCGGCGCCTTCTTTGTCCAATTTTATTTATTTATTTTTTATTTTTTGGTACTTTGTACTTTTGGTGAAAAATAAATGTAGTGAAGTTGAATACCTTAGTTTTATTATATTCAAGTAAAAGTAAATATATACATATATATACACACATACATGATTCCAATTAAACTTTGTTTTTACACACAGTTTTTATGTCAAATTGGCTTCAACTAAGAAGTAACTCTACATGTTCCACCACTGTTCAATCTCTGTGTCATGTGCTTGACCTCATTAAAATGATGCAATATTCTTTACATATAACATCATTAATAAGCTTCACTGGGACTAGCTCTTTGACCTTATGACCAACGGGACTCAATTAAAGTGTTGTAATGTTTAATTAAACCTAAAGGTCCATTTATCATGACCCAGTGGGAGAAGTGTTGGACACAATAATTCCCTGTGATGGCCAAGGGACAATATTAGAAGTGAAAAACACAGTAATGACCCGTTAATAACATGTTTATCTTTGTTGAGTTGCATCATTTGGTGATAAACATTTGGTCCCTCTTTAACCTTTAACCTTACTAACAATGTTCCTTATTTTAATCATTTAACTGGTTGTTTATAATACAGTTCTATTTCTTTTTGTGTATTGTTCTCTTTCTACTCTTACAATGCATTGTTTATCTAGATAAAGCCATACACTACATAAATACAAGACATGTGCATGTAAATAGAGCATTGAATGATACTGTTACTGATGTATTGATATTGATATTGGTACTGAAGAAGGATGCAAAAGCACATACAATACTGTCTATCCACTAATGCTGGTGTCCTTGGAACATATTAGCAGAACAGGCTGTGAAAAAAGTATTTGCTGTATTTGCTCATAGTGTTTTATAAAAAAAAAAAAAAAACCTACATTAAATTAACTATGTATACATATATAGTTCACCTAGTAAGTTATCAACACGTAAGCAATAAGTCATGAGCTCTTGTTTCAATGGGCTAGAAATATGAGGTGATACACTCAAATTTAAAAGTCACCCAGTACTATTGTAAAATTCCAATCAAATTAAGATATTAACAGTTGACCTTGAAGAAGATGTCTATAAGCTTGTATCTTGCATTTACATTAAACTAGAACATTAAAACAAAACAAAATAAGTTATTGAGATAGCAAGGTTATATATGATGGGTAATCTGTGTTAATTATTGTACCATTTTGATTCCAAGATTTGATTATTTCATTATTTGCATCTTCATGACTAAAATAAAATTATTAAAAATGTGATAATTTAATTCCAAAGCCCCAAATCATTAACAGCACAGCTAACCTGAACAAACACTGTACGGTTGCCATTGCAGTATATACAAGTGGTTTTTAACTAGTTTTGTTTCAGGACCAGTTCAGGACCTGTTTTATATTGGAGATCACGTTTATACAGTGCATGCATAATTATTGTGCAAGTCGATTTTCTGATAATATTTTTTGGTTACACTTTGATAGTCCACTTTAGACATTCTACTAACTATAAGTAGCTTTGTAACTACATGTCAACTACATGTCAACTACATATCAACTAAATCTCATTATTTGCAACTACATGTCTACTAACTTTCAGAGTAGACCGTTAGGGTAGGTTTAGGGTTAGTTGATTAAGTTGACAAAAAAAGTGTTAGAAGATATTAAGCAGACAGTCTACTAATACTCTACTAACTGCTAGTTGACATGTAGTTGCAAAGTTATTTACTGTTAGTAGAATGTCTAAAGTGGACTATCGAAATAAAGTGTTACCTATTTTTTTTTCCCCCAAGCACATTTTACCATTTCCAATCCACACCAATAATGTTTCATAAGTTATACATATGATTGTTAACAAGTGATGGAAGCAAAAAAAAATTGCTTATATTCAGGTGTGTATAGTTATTAAGCAAGGTTAATTTTTCAGGTAAAATGGGCCAAAAAAAGAGATTTAACTCACACTGGGAAAAAAAGATAAATAAAAAAAAAATAATAATAATAGTAATTGAATGCCCATGAGAAGGATTGCAATGCTAATGCAAAATTAGGGTGCTCCTACTGGACAGTGAGTTGCACATTGGGTCAGCAGGGTCACTATATATATATATATATATAATGAAATAAAGTGAAGAATTAGTTGTGAAACCACCAGGAATCTTTTTCTCCAACACCACCATTTTCAAGAACTGCACAAACCGTCTTTTGGCATAACAATAGTACTGACGGTTTTACTACGAATTAGTGTTGAAAAGGCATGGACACATTATTTTTGTGACTGACCTTAATGAATATGCATTTGTAGGAGTTTCTCTTTCAGACACAAAAATTATGGGAGGAGATTAGCTATTCAAATGAATCACGCAACGAGATTTACTAATGTTTGCGCTCGTTGGAATTTACACCATTAATACCCCAAAAAAGCATGTCTTAGACTATTTTGTGCTTGAAATGGCTGCACACACACACACAAGAGTAGATTTGAGGATTTATGTGGCTGTAATTAAAAAAAAAAAATTACAAATACTTCCCTTGCTGTTCATTTTGATCTGACCCAGGGATTTAATGGAATTTTTTTTTTTTTTTTGTCACATTTGAACATGGATTTTTTTTATTTATTTTTTTTTAATTAGTCTTAATGTATTTCACAACACCGAAGTTAGTGGTTCTTATTAAATGGAGGTGATGTTTCAGAATTCTTTACCTTAGTAGTGTCTCAGAGAAGCTGACACCATGTTCTTCCAGAGACTCCAGAGTATGTTGCAGTTCTGCAAAATGGTGGAACTGGAGACCAAATGGTTCCAGATGGTTTCACAACTAATTTTTCACCTTATTTTGCAATTCTTTTGCAGTAAACATGCATCTTTTTTTCTCAACCTGTATTGCAACACATTCTCACTCCAAACACATTGACGCTTGGTCAGTATCCTTTGGTATCACTTTTTGATGCCCTTTGTTTTAAATAAGGGCCCTACGTTGCTTTAAATAAGAAATCCTTGGCATCAATATGGCAATGCAAAAGGCACTGGGAATTGTATTGTTGTGATTAAATTATATATTTGGTAAAAATGTTGCCATTATTGCATATATATGTTGGGATGTGATTTTTCAGTGTAAACAGTCACAACAGTTTTATTCACATTACACTATTTGCACGTTTATGAGCACATAACTCAACCCTTGGTCCTAAACCTATCAATTGTCAATAAAACACAAGATATTACAGACAGATACAACTACAGTCATAATTTATTCGGTCACACTTTAGAATAGGGAACATTTATTCACTATTAACTATGACTTTTCCCTTAATAAATTCCTAATTTGCTGCTTATTAATAGTTAGTAAGGTAGTTGTTATGTTTAGGTATTGAGTAGGATTAGGGATGGAGAATAAGGTCATGTAGAATAAGGCATTAATATGTGCTTAATTACTACTAATAAATGGCCACCAGAAGAAGCCTTACGTCAGCCTTGGTTGTGCAGTGTTATTGGCTCTTGTGTGTCTTGTGGCCGATTGCGTCATGCTACGGGAGTATCTTTTTGAATGAGATGTGACCGTGGTAACAAAGCGTGATTATTTTCAGTGATTAGAACCTTATGTTTTACTCTCTTCTTCGCATAAAGATATTGTATGGCTTCAGAAGACTGCAACAGCACTTGTTTGTAATGCTTTTTTACTGCTTGTTTATGGTCAGTTTTTGAAATAAATACCTGTGACTATACTTTTATTTGCCTGCTACGTGTTATATTGCTCAGAAGTGGTTAGGTTTAGGGTAATGCATGCAAACTATTAAGACAAACAACTGAAAACATTAGAGGATGCTGCACATTGAAAAGTGACACTAAAGGGGTGCCTTAGGCATCCAACAACAGTGTCAGGGTCAAGCGTCAATATGTTATGAGTTGGGAGTAAGAACGTGTTGGTTTTTCTTAATTAATAGTAGTTATTAGATTGATGTGGTTTGGAATTGGTAAAATGTGCTTGGAAAAAGAAAAAAAACAACAAAAAAAACATGATCAGAATATCAACTTGCATAATAATTATGCACACACTGTATAACGGAAGTAAAGGAACACAAATTTCCACTGGGCCAAATATTGCATTTTATTGAATTGTTCTGTATTTTATATCATATTCCCAATTATTTGTGTCAAAATACCATTTAGCTTCTTTAGATGCACAGTCTTTGATGTCAGCAAACTTTTAAAAAGTTAATGATTAATGGTCATTTAGTTGTTGTAAGTATGTACTGTACACACGTTCATTCATTCATTCATTAATGGTTAATGGTCATTTAGTTGTTGTAAGTATGCACTGTACACACGTTTGTTCATTCATTCATTCATTTACGCCACCAGCTATGCCATTTATATATACAATGAACTGTATGTATATTATCAGTACAGTATACGGACAGTATGCACATTTTGCTTACCAGGACAACCTACATTTGTTAAAATGTGGCAACAGAGTTCATGTGTAAAGAACACTGTGTAGTATCCCACAATGCAATGGACTTGACTTTGCATTTCCAGTGCAGAAAATACCACCTCTTACAGCAGTTATTTACGGGTCCCTCAGTTGTCCCAAGTGTGAAAAGCTGAATCTCATCATCATATAGACAGTGTGTAGAAGATGATGGAAAACCAAGAATTTGCAAGACCTCAATGATTTTTCTCCAAAAGGGACTCATGCACAACTATCACAAACAAGCAAATTATTGATCGTACTATTGAACCATATTAAGAATCAAAAGGATCTAAACTTCTGAGCAGGATCATTTGTACCATTTCAGTTATAAGTTCTGTTATGAAAAATATTATTAATTAATAATTACATTATTATTAGTAGTAGTAGTAGTAGTAGTAACATCTTTATAGATGTTCTTTATGTGGTTCTGCATGAATAATACACCTGCATGCATGGATCCATCAAAACAGATATGAAGGTGATGATAGATAGGACAACTTTTTTTAACAATGTTGCTTGGAAACTTTCCTATTGAAAACAAGTTTCTATCTGGATGCTTAAGATCAGTCGTGGGCCCTGTGTCTCACCTGGTTTTTCATTGATGGCAACATTACCCAGCAACATTGCTCAGAAAGTTGCCTCATGTATCATCACCTTGAAAATGAGAAAAACCTATCGCTGTCAGGCCTGTGAATCTTAAACTATGTTGGTAACAATGGATTTTGCAATCATACATAGTTTGCTAAAAACGTTTTTGCGAAACATAGCCCAGGCTGTCTTCAGACTACACCACAGATCTGTAAGTAAAATTTTGAAGGTTGTCACATTTGAAGTTTTCACATGTGTTTTAAATTTTATAAAATGCACTCATCACAGTTCCTTGTGGGTCAAGTGTGTTCTTGCTGCAGTAACAACCAGCACCTCATAGGTTGCTTCTCTGTATTACATAGCTCTTATTTTTAACCTCTTCCCTTTAGTATTTCTTGTCCATAGCGGTACATTTAGAATTTTATGTTTGGCGTGTTCTGGTGTTTGGGACTTCTTCACACACTTGTGTTATTTTAAGTAAAATAAGAATAAAACTCTGTTCACCACATTTTTTTTTCTCACATTTTTCACCACCATTCCCATTTCAGTGTCACCTGCTTGGCCTACTCCTTCTAGTGATGCAATATTCTTTATCTAATGCCACAGTGATCAGCCTCATTGGGACTAGTCTTGGCCGTTTGACCAAGGGACTTAATTAAACTGTTTTTTTTTTTTTTTTTTTTTTGTCTAATTATCCAAAAGGTCCATTTATCTTGGACCACTGGGAGACGTGGTAAAAGTATCTTTTCCTGAGATGGTCAAGGGACCATATTAGAAGTGAAAACAACTTAATGACATGTAAAGATCACATCAGTTATCTTTGACCTGCAGTGAACCTGCATTTAGACAGTGATGAATTCACAAACATTATATAAAACTGCCATATTATAATAATTAAAATACTTGTTATAATGTAGTTGTATTTTACAAATCAATTATATATTTGGAAATAAATGATTGGGTAACACTTTAGTTTAGGGACCAATTCTCATTATTAACAACACTGTGAACAAATAATAATAATAAAAAAAAAAAAAAAAAAAAAAAAAAAAAAAAAGCCAGGAATTTACAGGATTAAAGATAATTATTTTACAATATTACTGCAACATCACACTAATTTACTGCTATTGTTCTACTGTGAATTCATATTATTAAGCTGTCTTATTTCTTGTGTCTTGTTTGTGGAAAAAAAGTATACATGTACTTATTTTTCTTTTTTCTTTTCTTTTCTTGTATTTATTTTTTAAACAATGTCTTAGAAGGCTCGCCAGTCAAACTTCAAACTGGCATTAGCACTGGCTCTTAACTAACACCCAGTTCATGCTGGTGGAAAAGGGGTAGAGTTGCTTCATTGAAAGCTTATTGTCCTATGTAGAGCAGTTGTTATGCATGTTTGGCCTGAGTTTTTGTTGCATTTACACAGTTCTTACCAGCAGGAGTCGCCAGAGTGTGGTATTTCGAATGCTTCGAAACAGTTTGGTTGATTTGAAATTTTGAAAAGCATTGTTTTTTTCCTCCTATCACTACCGTAGATTATTATGAGAGAGAGATGTGCTGATTACCTACATATGACACAGCATTCATTCTTCAGCTCAATCTCATATTAACAATAAAACATTAGTTTGAATCTCCGCTGAGGAAAGTGATATATTTTTGGTGTAGTATCCTTTCTAATTTTAAGGAGATTTTCCACAACAATGATGGCCAGTGAATTTGTTGGTTGTATCTTACAAGGTTTTATTGAATATTAAAATGTCGCTGTTTACAACCTTCAGTTCCTTTAAATATAAAAGTCTTTGATGCTAACTCACTCATAAAGTCTCTTGTCACCATCTAGTGAAATAACAATGTAAGCAAAGTCACCATCACAAACACTCAGTTTCTCAATGCCAAATACTCTTGTTAAATAATAATAATTTTAATATAAAATAACATTTATTAAATAATAATATTTAATGAACAACAAGAGCCATTATAAAAGTTGTATTGCAATTCAGTCGAGATTACAAAGGCACCTGGCTTCATTATTTTATTTTATTTTTTTCCATTAAATTCTGCTTATATTGGGTTCTTGTGCTGAGTGATATGTTCATATCATATTTTTTTTTTCAATATATACATACATATACATATAGCTACATTCAGTCTGACGTATTGTGTAGCTTAAAGTAATCTGTGCCATTTTCCTCTCTACTTACGTCCTGTAATGTATTGCTCATTCAAGTTGTACATGGTTGTGCTTACCCCAAACCAATGTTATCAAATAAAAACCAACAGCCATCTAGTGAAAGATAAGAAGTTTTAATTGTAGCTGATGAACTTAATGAACAGCAAAAATTAACGTCGCCAATTCTCATGTGTGCAGTTTGTAAAGACCCAGATGGTGTCAGCTCTTGTTATATAATCCGCTTACAGCAAATTGAGCAATTGCTCTCAGATCAGCGGCAACAATCAGTTCTCTTCACCTTGATTGTTACTTTAAAAATTAGCTGGAGCAAATAAAGACATTTTAGACTGAACAAGGGATATCAGCTATTACTTGGATGCTTCACTCAAATAACAGACAAAAACTGAATACAGATATTTATTTTGAGTGGCGCTTTTTTGATCTTTTTTGATCACCAAATGGAAAATGGAACCATGCCTTCATATTTTTATTTCACTTTGTTCAAGGATTTTGTTCACATGAGATATCTTATCCTAATATTGACACTTACAGTTTATTTAGCAATTGTATTTTTTAATGCCATCATTTTGTTTGTGGTCTTTAAAGAGAGATCTCTTCATGAGCCAATGTACATACTGATATCTTGTTTGTCTGTAAATGATCTCTATGGCTCAGCTGGTTTCTTCCCTAGGCTAATGGTTGATCTCCTTTTTGATACAAATACGATTTCTAGGCCAGCGTGTTTTATTCAGATTTTTACGATTTATACTTATGCAATATCTGAATATACCATATTAAGTCTGATGGCATATGACAGATATGTTGCCATATGCAATCCTTTAAAATATCATAAAATTATGACCTCAAAAGTGACAACACTGTACATGGCACTAGCATCACTTTATGCAATGTTTTCTATGGGTCTGGTTATTTTCTTCTCAGCCAGGTTGCCTTTGTGTGGGACTGACATAGAACGACTCTATTGCTCCAACTGGTCTGTGGTTCGACTGTCTTGTGGGACTTCCACTTTGAGTAACAACATAATTGGATTTTTTGTCACAACAACAACAGTTTTTCTCCCTGCCTTCTTCATCTTCTATACTTACATCAGAATTTTGATCATTTGTCAACAAAGCTCCAAAGAATTTAGGGGCAAAGCTTTACAAACATGTCTTCCTCACATTATAAGCTTTGTTAACTACTCTATAGCTTCTTTTTGTGACATTGCTTTAAGTCGGTATGATTCAGACAAATTTAAGGTTGTGGCTATCATTTTTTCAGTGGAATTTCTGGTTGTCCCTCCTGTTCTGAATCCCCTTATTTATGGCTTAAATTTACCAGAAATTCGCAAAAACATTGCATGCTTGTTTCAGCGCTCAAAAGTTGCCGATTTTCCAGAATAAGTACTTAAAATATAACAAGATTATTTTCAAAAGCTACTTACTGGTTTTACAGTGTTGTTTATCATAAAACTTAATTATTTATTTAGTCCTGAACAATGAGGCACAAAAACCATACTTCTGATGTCTTAATGAAACTAATTATCTCCTTGATGTACTGTAACAGTTTCAACTCTGATGTACAATAAAATAATTATGGCACATAGTACTTGTTTAAAAAATGTTCTTCCTTCCTTCCTTCCTTCCTTGCTATAAGTACAGCTTTAACAATATGCACAAATAGCCTTGTGTTATATGTCACCAGTTTAAATGTGAAAGTTTATTATTTAAACTTTATAATAACAAATGTTTAGTTAAAAACGATAAAAATATTATTATTTTAATATTCTGTCTTTATGCATTGTAGACGTGGACATTACAGGATTAATACATTTGCATGCATAGAGCCATCAAAGCAAACAGTTACACAAAGGGAATCTGCAAAAATCCTGGCTATAACCACACCACCCTGTCAGGCCTGACTAGCATAACTGGGAATCACCAACATCATTCAGGGAAGTTATAGTGAGTTATAAATGTCTTTCTCTTTTAGTCTGCAGGACTACACCATAGATTTCTGTAAGACTTTCTTCTTTATTTTATCTACAAATGTTACCCCCTGACCTTGAAACAACAATGTTCAAACTTTATTTCTTTTCTCAAGGATTTACAAAACTATCACTTGACTGTCATTCACGTGCCCTCCTGTAAATTAACACCCTATTAGGATTTAAAGTGCATATTTCAGGTTAGAGACTCCAGTGAGTCGATGTATAGACAAATAATGTAGGAATAAGATTTTCTTTAAAATACACTTTAA